>OZ038478.1:110147117-110229617 GCA_964036315.1 Acanthosepion esculentum
TCTTAGAACCGGTGAGTGTTGTGATCAAAGATTTATGATGTATGCGAGACGTGACTTGTATGTGTGTATGTACATATCTTATTTTCTTACATAAATTTGTGTATGCGAACTCTTAATTGATAATTTTTTATTCATGGATGATTATTTTAATTATGAGTAGTTCTTTGATATTCATAAGTTTATTTTTAATCTTTGATGTCGCTACTTTGCTGGTGCTATTAGTGATAATATTATTATGATCCTTACACAGCCTATAAATGTAATGTCTACATATATATATATATATATATTTAAAAATAGATACGAAAAAATTGTTCAAAATATCCTGGTGAGTCTCACTAACCTTTACATATTTTAATATCCAGAATGTATTCCTACAGGTATTTGAATATTATATGTTACTTCATTATACGTAACATGTATCCAATCAAAATACCTTACTGAATCTTACTATCTTCTACACGCTTTAGTGACGAGTATGTTTGTCACATATATTTGAATCTTATCTGTTTCTTCATTACATGTGACATGTATCTAAGCAATGAAATAAACTAACATAACAGACAATTAATCTGCCTCTTTTAGCTTTTTAACATTTTTCATAATTTCTATCTTGATCTCTGACGTAGCTTTAATAAAGTGAAACATGTTAGTTTAACATCTGTTTACTACTTGTTCTTTTTCCTATCATATATATATATATATATATATATATGTGTGTGTGTGTGTGTGTGTGTGTGTGTGTGTCTGTGTGTGTGTGTGCGTGTGTGTGTGTGTGTATATATATATATGGTTGAGTAAAGAGATAAGATATTGCCTCTATGGTATCGGCCAATGTGACGTGTTACTTTTCACTGCCAAACTGCGGGTTTTATTTAATACTATTGTGGTGTTCCCATCTTTCTCTATGTAATTTTTGCCCTACCAGTAAAATTAGTAATTTATCAGTTAAAATGACAGTGCAGGGCCTACTCTGTGTGACGAATCAACTTTTGGTTCGAGACCAGGATTGGACAACACGTGACTGTCTCTATAAGACAGGGTATACGCGGGTGAGAGTAATCGTTTGACTCAATCGGTTTGTGATTCAATGATTGGGTACTATTTTAAAAACAAGGAATTTATTAATGGTAATAGTCCCTAAGGCCCTTTCGTCCAACATCTCATCAGGGGAAAATCATTGGATAAATTGATAAATTAAACGAAAAGAACAGCAACGAAAATGAAGAGCAAAAAATGGGGGGATACGATAAAATAAATAAGGTAAAAGTATATATACTTATAACGAGGGGATGGGAAATTGCGTGTAAATAATTAGCGCGGGACAGTTAAAATAATATATCCCCCAACAATATATATATATATATATATATATATATATATATATATATATATATATATATAAGAGGAATGTATGTGCTTTGCTATCCCTCCCTCCCTCCCTCTCTATCCCTCCCTCCCTCTCTATCTCTCTATCTCTCTATTTATGTGTGTGTGTGTTGAAATGTCAGAGAATAACTATTACTGTCATAAACAAAGACTTAAGACCGTCCAACTAAAACATATTTAGTATGAAATTTGAACCTTTTCTTCTACTGCATGCCGTGTCTCTTTACGATGTCGGCTCTCCACAAATTCATAGCGTTTTTTATTCTTAGTGAATTGTGTCTTTTCACTCTCTCTGCTAAATCCGTTTCTGAGATTCATTCACACTAACTCGTTTGGTATGTTACGATCTGTTTCCCTTAGTTCATCTAGCCTTCCATATGTCTTTGTGTTTCAAATTTTCCATTGCCTATGTTCCGTAGATAATTAAAGTCTCACTTTTCGATGTTATCTACTACAAATGTCATTATATATATATATATATATATATATATATATATATATATATATATATATATATATATATATATATATTACTCCATAAAATACCCCAGGAACATAACATCTTGCAAGTGTGTAGCAACGTAAGAAACTAAAAATCGTAAAAGGCAAGCGACATATAATTTATTACTTTTCTACGAGAGAAACATTTCAACCTGAAGATTTAGGCAATTTGTTTGAAAGTAAATATCCTGGAGTCATTCGATGAATGTAGGGAATGTTTGTTACACTGAAAATTAGTAATAGGTTTAAATATAGAAACGTGTGTTGTCCACGACAGAACAAACATTAAAAACACCTATTTCGTTGCATAATGTCAGTATTGACCGTCCGCATCAGTTCTATATTTTGACCTTTGAAAGTAATAGAACTTACCTTCTTAATTGATAATAAGAATAGTGGTATTTGACTTTATAAGTTATTTGTTTTGGAATGTACCCAAAATATTTTCTTTTCAGCTGCATTTTAATATCTGTTATAACACCGCAGGTGTCTTCAGTCCGCCAGTATACACATACTTGGCGAAAACACCATTTAGAGTGAAGAATACGCCAGGGTGTTAGCTTGCCAGATGAAAAATGTGCCCCTGACGGAGTGCCGACATATATCAAACAAAAATGCAATAAAGAAATAAAAACAGATAAGTGTTTTAGTAATAAAAGGAATAAGAACTTTATTAATTAATTTGGCCACTATCAGATATTCAAGTCGAATGTGCGAGGACATTTATAGTGCAAAATATCAGGAAGACAAGGTTAACAAATTCTCTGTCTGAGTTTTTGGAATAATTCATTTTGGTATCCACTGAAAATAAATCGTGGGATGAAGTGGGTGAAGTGGGTGTAAAATCTATAATTGAGCGATCCGCATACCCATCTAATGAACAAAAACGATTGCTCTTAAAATAATGCTCTACATGCAAAGCTCTATTCTGACATTTTACTAAATAAATTGTGCAATTAACTACATGATGGCCACTGAAAAACTTAAGGATTCGAAAAAGTCATTACTTGTTCTTTTTCGCTGTTTATTTTCTTTTTTTGCAGGTCATAACATTCATTGTAGTTTAAAATGTCTACGTATTTTCTATTCCAAGGAAACAAATAATATGGGATTTTTTCAGGGACTGAAACAAAGAATACCTTATAAAATACACTTAATATATAAAAATATATTTGTATTAGATGAAATTAACTAGATAAAAATGCAAAATGAAATGCGTATATTTAGATGACCTTATTTGTATTTACACTGTATGGAAAGTCTCATTGAATATGTAATTCGGAAATGATTTCGTTTTGTCCTGGTAGAGTTATCAGTTATTAGTATGTGTTTATTATGTTGAGTGCAAGGAAAACTGTGGTGCACTGGTTAATAATTAGCCATATGTAGTATAAATGAAACAGTCTTTGTTCCTACGGCACCCTCTGGGTATAAAAGAAAGAATTGGAACAGAGAATAGGTGGCTTTTCTTTTATATTTTTTTGTTTTGTTTTTTGTTAACAAGCGGTCGATAAACGGCGAAAATATTCGTCTATATTTTCCGGTGGTTACACGTCCTTGTACTATCATACTATCATACTATCATACATGCACAGTCAGACACACAGACACACATTATATATATATATATATATATATATATATATATATATATATATATATAGTTGTATGGATGTGACCATAGGTTGCGCGCTTTTGCGATCCTCAGACAAACAGTTTGCCTGAGGATCGCAAAAGCGTTACAAATACCAGGGTAACAAACTCATATCCATACAGCTGAATACGTTAGCTCCATCACTACTATTGAGCGCTTTCCAATGAGTACACCTTATATATATATATATATATATATATATATATATATATATATATATATATATATATATATATATATGTAGTTCACTGCTACTAACAAGCAGATTTTTTGCTCCTGATTATGGACATGCTGGCCGAAACTAGTTGAGGAATCTAACTGAAATAATAAAAATTCAAGAATATTAATATACAACCCAGTGTGTCTGAAGATTTTCATTTTTTAATATTTTATTGTTCAAAACACACACACACACACACACACACAGATATATATATATATATATATATATATATATATATATATATATATATATATATATATATATATATAGTTGTATATATACATGGATTTTTTTTTAAATATTATGATTTATTTTACATAATTTTACTGCTCGCGTTTCTGGTTTCGCGACCGTCATCAGGCAAAGCGTGGAGATTTCCATATATTATTAAAAATAATTAATTTTTTTCTCCTTTATGTTTTTCGATGTTACATATTCTCGATATGAGACATTCCCTTTTTGTGTTAGCAATCCGAATGACTTTCTTGAACTGGCAGTGAAGAGTTCTGCGCGAAGGGCCATAAAACAATTAAGGTTGGTTTGAGAAGTGATGAATTAGTTGTCGGTATCTTATCTTTTAATGTTTTAATGACCCCTGTGTGTTTTTAGATCTATTTCCATTTTCGCGTGTTTCTGTCAGCATGCGTGCATATTTGCGTGTGTATATCCCACCTCAATACATACACACTGTCTCACTACGAGGAATTAGTAAACACATTTGTACACACATGCACGCACACACACACACACACACACCGTCCCACTACATGGAATCAGTACATACACACACACTTTCATACACACATACATACACACACATACATCCCAAGTTACATGGGACCAGTATATACATACACACACACGCATACATATATACGTACACACATACACACGTACTTCATAAGTTGTGTGGGGTTTGTGTGAGTGTCTGTGAGTAGTTCCCCTGCTTTTGTCAATATATGTATATATTTTTTTTCTTGCTCCACAGATATCTGCATATGAGCGTGCGTACATGTATGTGAGTGGTTTGATCACTGTATTTAGTCATTATGTGTGCATGTTGTGTGCTTTTGCATATGAGGTTATGATCTATTTAGTTCCGGTTTAAATTTGTTTATGAAGTTTTTTTTCTTGAATTTGTAGGTAAGAATAATTGTCTGTTTGATATGTTGGATAATACTAAATTTGCCCTGGTTACATTTGAAGTGTGTTGTGATACAAAAAGTTTTCTGTTGTCTGGTAATTTGATGTTGCTTTTGTGGTGATAACTCTGTTGTACAGTTGTTGGCTGATAACTATATATGACTTCTTGCATTTTGTGCATTTAAGTACATAAATTACATTTTTGGAGTTGCAGTTTAAGTTTGTATTTATTATGAATGTCATTTTGGAGTTTTCAAAAGTGTAGTAGTTTCCTTATATATACATATATACATACATATATATATATATATATATATATATATATATATATATATATATATATATATATATATATATATATATATATATATATATATGTAAGCAAATGTGTGGATGTAGATCCGACGGTATGATGAAAATGTGGAAAAGACAAAGCAAAATCCGAATGTGTGAGTTTCCTGTTTTTATTTTGTTTTTGTTTTTGTTATTCTGTCGACGTCAGACGTTTCGGTCAAATAAACCTTCTTCGGGACATGGTTAATGGAGACATATTTATATTAGATTTAAGTTTGATGAAGAGACGATATATACAGGACTGGTCAGAAACAGAAAAACTGAAATTCTAAAGTCAGAGTATTCTTTCTTGGAGTCGGATACGCTGGCGTCGCGTGGGCGGCACTACGAAGACCTGCGCACAGGGAAAAGATTGTGTCCTAAGTTGAAGGTGAGGGGGACTTATTTAAAACTATAGCTTATCGGTACGTTTGTCACGCATTAATCTTGCTACACAGCTCGCTATCTGGAAGAACCCTGGTCGGTTATTTACTGTGTGTGAGGTGGCTATCGTGCCAGCCTCATAAATCTGCCTAAGGTTTTTATTGTGGATATATTTTAAGATCTTCACAGAGTCGAAATCAAAATTGTGATCAGATTTGGCTATATGTATAACTAAAGCACTGCTTAGATTACCGAGGCGAATATCACGTTTATGTTCGGAAATGCGAGATTTCAATGATCTACCTGTCTCGCCTACATAACTCAGGTTGCAGTCTCTGCAGGGCACCTGATAGACACAAGCATCGGATGTAATATGCTGTCTGCTGGTATTATTCAATATGTTACGTATAGATTTAGTGGGTAATGTAGTAGTTTTAATTTTTAGCGCGATTAGATTGTTGGAGATGTGTTCGGTCAGAGGGTTAATCGGTAGAAAGATGCGGCCAATGGGATTATCAGGGGCAGCTGAGAGTGTGCCTCTCTCCGCCTCTGATGTAGTAGCAGTAGTCGGTATGTTGTTATGTACTGATGGACGAACTCTGTGGATTTTCAAGGCTTTATGTTTAGCGCCGAGTATTAGTTGTCTCGGATACGAAAGGCTGGAGAAGGTATCCTCGATGTAACCAAATTCGTCATCTAAATATTTTGCTGAACAGATTCGCAGAGCTCTCAAGTAAAATCCAATAATAACACCTCGCTTAGTCCTAGTATCATTGTGAGAGTAAAAGTGTAAATAGTTGTTTGTGCATGTGGGTTTACGATATACTGTTGTTGTTTTTTAAACCCGTTGCAAACTTTAGGTGCCCTGCAGAGACTGCAACCTGAGTTATGTAGGCGAGACAGGTAGATCATTGAAATCTCGCATTTCCGAACATAAACGTGATATTCGCCTCGGTAATCTAAGCAGTGCTTTAGTTATACATATAGCCAAATCTGATCACAATTTTGATTTCGACTCTGTGAAGATCTTAAAATATATCCACAATAAAAACCTTAGGCAGATTTATGAGGCTGGCACGATAGCCACCTCACACACAGTAAATAACCGACCAGGGTTCTTCCAGATAGCGAGCTGTGTAGCAAGATTAATGCGTGACAAACGTACCGATAAGCTATAGTTTTAAATAAGTCCCCCTCACCTTCCACTTAGGACACAATCTTTTCCCTGTGCGCAGGTCTTCGTAGTGCCGCCCACGCGACGCCAGCGTATCCGACTCCAAGAAAGAATACTCTGACTTTAGAATTTCAGTTTTTCTGTTTCTGACCAGTCCTGTATATATCGTCTCTTCATCAAACTTAAATCTAATATAAATATGTCTCCATTAACCATGTCCCGAAGAAGGTTTATTTGACCGAAACGTCTGACGTCGACAGAATAACAAAAACAAAAACAAAATAAAAACAGGAAACTCACACATTCGGATTTTGCTTTGTCTTTTCCACATTTTCATCATATATATATATATATATATATATATATATATATATATATATATATATATATATATATATATATATATATATATATTTACATATATATATATATATATATATATATATATATATATATATATATATATATATATATAATGATTTTAACCCTCGAATTATAGGGCTACAATATGAAATGTATAGTTTATGCGTATATGTGGAGAAAGTAATGGTTAAATCTATACTCAAACAGCTTCAGATTGCAGTGATTGGGAGAAGCATCATTTGGCGAGTCGGTTCGTGGGAAGAAGCTCGAGTTAACCCCCAAATAATAAAAAGGGCATGACACTGGTTCGCTACAAAGTTCGTTGCTTATTAGATCTTATCCGAGAATGTAAGGTTTGATGGAACTAAAGCATTTATGTCGTCTGAACATTTACCATGAAAGTAACGACAAAGCACCGAGTTGTATATTAAATGAAAGAATATACATGGTCTATCCACATACTTTTACAATTTTTGGGGATGTGTTTCTCACACCAAAACAAGGACAATATCCACATAAACATATGTCTTCAAATCCTTCATTTTGGAGTCATTAAGTTTAAAGTTTGCTGTTAAATGTACAATCCAAGATACAATTAAAAAATTCTTTTACAAATTTGGGCCTGTTCCCGATTCCAAAACAAGGTAAAATATCCATATACAAGGGAAAATTTCCACATAAACATAATTCTAAATGACCATTGCTGTACTTCAGTCCAGCACCCCATAAAAATATCCCCTGATTTCTTCTATACACGCATGCAAACGATCCTATCCTTGACTGGCAGATTTTTTCAGATATTCCCAAAAGGTGTTGAACAACAGATGAAAGAAACGTCTATGCATTATTAATGTCCGCTGTATATATCAGTAGTTTTAGGTTGTCCCACAGATAAAATCCAAAGGATTAAGATCGGGAGTACATATGGATCGACAAGACACTCGCATGCAATTCGAGCCCACACATTAATCGGAAACAGATGTTGGTGTCTAGCTTTTATTGTACCATGTGTATTCTAAGCCAACCACAATTGTTGACTGTGTAAATATGTTATTTCATCTCTTCCAAATATTGTTTCATCCGTAAACGAATCTTAAGGGACAAAAATCGGATCGGCATTTTATGGATTAATTCATGAGCAAAAGTTCTGCTGTCTTAAATGATACGTATACAGGAACTGCTCTTGAAATGCCCAAATGTGGTACTATGAAATGTATGACATGCTAGGGCCCAGTGACGCGCGCTAATACCAATAGCCTGCAGAACGTGTTCATCGTGGTCAGAAGTACGAGAGAATCTCGGTCTTCCGTGATTCATATTTTGTGGTGCAACATATCCTTTCTCAGTAACATGACGATAAACAGCACAAAAGCTAAATAACTCGGCCGCCTTTGCTCTGGAAAAACAATCTAATACAGCAGTACTACTTCGCATCCATTACCGTGCGACTGTGTGTAAAGACCATATCTCTCTGCTCAAAATATGAATATCCAGCTATTGTTAAACGGAACACTTCTCAATTAACTCTCTATTACAGACACTAACATTTTTAAACAGACTAGCCACAAATGTACAAATGTAAAAGTATTTTTATACACACGGCAAAAGCAAGCATTTTAATACTGAAAGTACTAATTAATATATGTTAATTATTGAATATTATACTTTTTCTAATCAAACTGAACATAGAATAGGACTAATAAAATTATTATAATAGGAACACAATTCTATATACATTAATTCATCTATTTTCTGTGTAGTACAGTTTTCCATTATTTTTTGAGGAGTAATTTAATCTCCTTGCTTATGCAATAAGTTGTATGCCTTGCAACTTAACTTACTCTTAGGAAAATAATACGCGTTAAATTTTCTTTTGTGTTGATCCAAACAAGGAGCAAGAATATATTAGTCGTAAATCAATGAAATAGTTTCAGCGTAGACTAATAAAACACCCCTATATTTAATCAAATATAACTGTATATATTCTTGGAATCCCAACGTTCATTGCTGCCACAACATATTTCACGCGATCATAAATTATATTTATTCCTATGTTGCCACAAATACTTTCGAGGCTTCAAACATAAAAAAATATTACTCCACAAAGAAATATGAACAAATATTATTTTTACTGCGCAAATATATTTATAGAAAAAAATGATTCTTTCATACATATTTATACACTGATTAATTAGCTATGCGAGTTTTTATTTGTTGCGCAAGGACACATAATATTCAAAGTTGATTACATTCTTCAAATATATAATTATTTATTATTATTTATAATATTATTTTGTGATATCGTACTATGACAATTATATGAATCCTAACACATACAAAGGATAATGAGATAGTATGATTATTAATGATCACATGCATTGTATTAACAATATGTATATATCCAGAAATATACTTTTAAATATATTACTGCTCACAGCAATTAGCCGTCTCCCCACAAGGAATAATTCATTGACCGAACAGCCACTTCTGCTTTCTATTGAAATTTATAAAAGCTTACACTTAAAACAAATTTTCAAGAAATTCCAGACTTTGTTCATAAATTAGATAAACTTGTTGAATTCCAGGAGGAATTAAGCTATTTTTGAATATTCAGTCTCAATGTAGATTCTGTATTTGTTTAATAGCTTTCTTAATTTCCTCATTAGTTAGTTCATTAATGTTTATGTTTTGAGAAAGACCTCGTAATGATTGGATAAATACTGGTATATCTTCTGTTACTATGGGTATCTTAGGTTTAGTGTGCTTAGGGTTGAAATGTAATTCAAAGTGTTTTTTGGCACCGTGACATTTCCACTGTGGATGTCTGTATGATAGTATTGAGAATTTTCGCTTTTCTCCACATTTTAACACGTCTTATATGCTGCAACATTAATTTCATTTTCAATATTCCGTATATACTGTTTTGTCAAAGATTTAACTAGTTTTTTAAATATTTTCTTTCTTAATTATTTGGTATTGTCCTTTATATTTTTCCTCTTCCATTTTATTCTTTCTACCATATGGTATTTTTAAATCAGGAGTACTATCTTATTGATGTATCTTTCTATATTTAGGTATCCGTAGAATGATCTCACATGTTTCATCTAATGACGATAATATCCTTTGATTACTCTATGTTTTGGTCAAGATTTATTGACATTAATATGGACTCTAGTTCGGTAGTAAATTCTAAATTTACCCTCTCATTTGTAAGGATTGTATGCTATAGCTCAATATTTTTCTAGGTTTATGTGGCAAGAAAAGAGCTATTTTGTTCGATATATATATATATATATATATATATATATATATATATATATATATATATATATATATACATGTGTGTGTGTGAAAAGATTACGTAACTTTTCAAATAAGAATTTTTTACTGACATCGATGTTTCTTGGTAAAATTTCCAGTCTTCAAAACTTTTAAATGATATTTCCAATTTTTTCATTTTTTCAATTTATTGCGTCTTTAATATGTACATATGTGTATACATATGTATATATATATATATATATATGTATATATATATATATATATATATATATATATATATATATATATATATATATATGTATATACATATGTATATATATATATATATATATATATATATATATATATATATATATATATATATAGATAGATAGATAGAGAGAGAGAGAGACATATTTTTGTTGTAATTTCGTTACAGTAAAATTAGTATTAAGTACATAGATTTAATATTTTAACAGTTTACATGAACAAATAAAATGGAGATTGTCTGTATTAACATTATGATTACTCCTCTTGCTTACTGGCATCCAAAATCCCGCTTTTTAATGGCGACGATTTCGAAATGTTGTATGGATGAAAATATGAATTTCTTCAGGCATGAATAATATGGAAAAATTCTTATTTAAAGTAGTTACTATTGTCCACATCGCTGTTCTTAATGGATTAAAGAATTAACACAAGAATCTGGTGATAAAGTAATTGGGTATTCAAACACTAGGCCTGGCACTGCGTAAATCGGATGCAGTAGAATCTGGGCGAGCGAACGAAAACTGAGCAACACTAAATAAGAACTAGATGAGATAACCTTGGACATGGGCAGAGGAACAAGAACAATCTAAAATGTTGATTAGGAAAAGAAAATTCAGATAGAAATTTTAAAATTATATTTTGCTACACACATCAGATTCTTCTGTTTCTCATTGGTCCCGTTACACAGTATTCAATCTCTGATAAACGATTAATTCAGCTAATGTACTTTAAATATTGGTGCAACTCAATATTTTCACTTGATCGAGAAGATCTAATGTTAGTTTAAAATAACAACGTCAGCACAAAGACGAATGTGTCACGGATACATGACTCTCCGCGGAATTGAAAATATTGCAGAATTCTTTCATATGAGGTTTTTGTCCGCTGTTTCTATATCTCTGTTCACTCGATAGTAGCAATGCTATGTTACTGCGTAAATTTTAAGAAATAAAAAGTCTTGAGTCTCTAGGAAGGAAGATGAAAAAGGGAGAAATACGCTTCACAAACAAAAAAACACACTCAAATACACACATAGAATTATGTATATGTGTGTGTATATATATATATATATGTGTGTGTGTGTGTGTGTGTGTGTATTATATATATATATATATATATATATATATATATATATATATGGGGAGAGGAGAAGGGAGAAGAAACAGTGTGTATAGAGATAGGGATTGCAGAAAACGAGATTGAGCGGGATTAATGAAATAAATAGCTCAGTGACTTACTGTCCGAGATTTTCGGAGACGCATATTCTCTCCTGTTTTAAGACAAATGTATTGAATTTATGAACTAATGTTGCAATAAAAATAATTAGTAAACCTAAATTTAAAGCGTCACTCTGTGATGTCAGTTTTGTAATTGTTCGATTATGTATTCGATAATTTTACCGTTATAGAAATTTTACTGGTATAGTATACATATCGTAAGTCAACAAAATATAGTAGTTTTTATTTACTGTCTGTATTCTTAGGCAAGAATATTACATTTATTACTATCGTATCTATTTGTTTATTTTGTTTTTAAGCTGGTACACTAAGTGTGACTTGAGGAAGTTTGTTTTTTAAACCAATAGTGTGACAATGTAAATAGGAAATCAATAATTGGAAAGAAAATGACTCCATGAAATTAACATTAATACAAATTATGTTTTCGAAAATATATATTTTAAATACACACGTGTGATGATCTTCTCAGAATAGTATGCAATTATAAAATTTAATTTCATACGAATCGTCACTTGCAACATCGCTTTTTACCTATGATATGCGTAAAAATTAAATAATTAACGGTTGTATATCTATCTAGTAAGCTATAATCTGTTTATGTGTGTGCGTGTGTTTTGCCTGAATACAAAATTCCGTGTAGATCCTTATATTCCAACACACAAGAAATTAATTGTGTGCGTTTAAGTGTGTGTTTGTGTATGTGTGCGCGCGTGTATGTGTTTATCGAACGGTGGAGAGTGTAGATGAAGTAGAGTTAACGAAGATATATGCATTGATGTATTTATGATTTTGTTTGCCATTGGTCTTAATGCGTGCTACGAAAAAACAAAATATTCCTTTTGATTTTTAATTCTAATATATGGTGTAATGCCATTAACATGTACAGTAATAACATGTACTGTAATAATGATTTGAAATATCACGCAAAATTTTTAATTAATTTTGTGTCTTTACATTTTGTCCTAAGCTGGACACTAGAACGAAGGTCCTTCCTTAACGAGTGATTCATTTGGCCATTCTAGCCGTGGAATATACAGCAAACGAAGAAATAGTAATACAGAGCATCTGAACACTTTGTTTTTCTTTTCTTTTCAGACAATTACTGTTATGTCTGTTTATTTAGTACTTCCTTCCTTCCTTCCTTCTTTAATTTATTTGTTTCCTCACTTATGAATTTTTCTATTGTTGATTTCGCCATAGCAACGCTTTAAATTCTTTATCATGACAGAGGTATTTCATTTCATTCTTCATTTGGTATTCATATCACATTATTTTTCTCACTTTCTTATCTTTATCCATATTGTTTTAAATCATTTCACCCCCCCCCCAAGCAAGGGATAAATCGACTAAAACATAAGCGGTCACAGAGAGTGAAAGAATGTGAAAAAGAAATCATTATTAAGGAAAGAAAACAACAAAAGAAATGTATTCAAGGAGACCGAATAAAGCGATTGAGATGTCATTTAGTTTGGTGAAGATCAAAATTTGAGTAGATTGCAAGATGCCTGAAGAGAGTTCCACAGGCCTGAATTGTGAGATGAGAAACTGTTAGTAAAGGATTTATGGTTACATCTAACAATTTCAGACGCAAAATATGAAGACAGTGATGTGGGTCCTGTATCATGATAAGATTCGCAAAGTCAAAGAACCAAAGAGCAAAGATTTACCATTAAAATATTTATAGAGAAGACACAAAGAATCTATATTAGAGTGTGTGAAATTCACTGAAGCCGAGATGTCAAGGTAGAACCAATAAAATTGTAGATTCTTTTGGTTTGGTCAACAATATCAAGATACGTAACAGAAGTATCAGACCAGATGTGAAAACAAAATTAGATGTATAGACGAATAGTAGACTTATAAATGTGGAAATAAATTCTGGTGTGAAAAAACTGTCTAGAACGATACAGGGAACTAACTTTCTTAGCAGTAGCCCTAGAAATAGATTCAATATAATCTTTCAACTTAATCTCGGTGAAAAACATTAGCCCAATCAGACGTCACTTTCGGGTTAATGGAGGAAAAATATATTTATTACGATTAAATGAGAGGTGTTTTGTTGTCCTGCTCAAGTTAACAATATATTCTTTCTTGTTTGTTTACAATATTTGTGTTTTCTTTCGCATTTGTATTAATTCAATTTGCAGAATCTAATTCATGTAATCTTAAAAATATGTGTATTTACTTAAGAATCTCTCTATACGACAACGTTCTTTGTGTTATCGTGCGGCACGTTTTATGGCATTGCTTTCGGTGATACCAATTCATATCATTTCATCATATATATATATATATATATATATATATATATATATATATATATATATATATATATATATATATATATATATATTATATAGCCGAGAAAAATAACAACACACGTGGCCTGACGGTTGCGTCTACCATGAAACAGACTGTCGCCTCTAAATTTTGACTTCAATGTTCACTTTTATATTTTCACACGCTCTATCTCTGTTATTGAGCACTTTATCCCATAAATATAGCACACCTTAACACTATATTTTTTCATATATATATATATATATATATATATATATATATATATATATATATATATATATATATATATGGGGGGTATCTGTGATAATTCTTTTAGAATTAATGTCTATATTCCCTACTAGCTCAGTATATGTACCCAAAGTATTCTCTACTCAAATTGTCTTATTTCAATTTTTCTGACAACTAAACTTGCAAAAATGACTTATTCTTAGTACATAACTAATGAGGATGAGAAAATGAAGGCGACATCTTCTCCTGGGATGTGTAATAAATATATAAAATTATAACAAAATAATCTCTAAATATGAATAAATCTTCGCAACATAAAGATGTGCTCTTTCAACACACCTACGCTTCTATCCATATTCCCGATTCCCTCAGAGACATACAATAACACCCCTTGACCTGGACGTACAGTACCTTTCGGCAAATTTCATAGTTTTGGAATCTCGATAAAATATCCTGTGCTTTCAACAGGCTAATAGGAGTAGATAGGATCGTCAATCGTCCAATCCGTAGTCCGTGCAGGTTTATTGAACAGTAGTGGATAATACCTTGTTCCCTGTTTATATGATTTACCGATTCTTTCTTCCATGATTATAATGTTTTAACTGTCTTAACTTTTTGCTGATCAGATTAACTAGTAGAGCCGATTTTCAATTATGAAGGTACCAGTTACGACGTTCACTGGCTATTGCAGCCAACTTGGAATAACGATCCCGAACTCTTAGACAGGCTACTCTGATCAACTGTCGCTTAATATTGGGAGATTTGCAGTGCCAGGTCGCGCATGGATAGGTGACTATGTATGTATTTCCGGTGGACAAACCTGAGACTACATTATGTTCTAATCTCAGTCACGTTCTGGCTGTTTGTATTGCCACTGACGACATATCGTGATAATTATATTAACCTGTTTTTCTCTCCTCAAAACAAATCTTCTCATGACGAAAACAATATAATGTAAAACGAGAAAGCCAGTAAACAAAAAATCTAACCCCTGAATCTTTCTTTCTCCAACTTTCGTGTTATCCGTTCCAACGTCTGCATTTTTGTGAAAAAACAATTTAAATTGTTCCATTGCTATTAATGTATTCTCTGTTCCACGATATCTTCCTCTTTGTTAAAAAGATTCTAACCTTTACATGCATGGCCTTGGCGTTTACATGTGGGATAACCTTCCAATTCCATTGGTATTGTCACCCGAATCACTAGACAAGTATTTATTGTGATTTTGGCTTTTTCCTTTATTACCCCCTCTTCTAAGTATAGCAGTTTATTAGACAATATTATTGACAGTATAGAAATGCATTACGACACGTAGCTTAAACATTCTAATGATACTGATATTGCAGGTATTCAGACTTTCAAATATTCCATTGCCCAGTGCATTATGCAACTCGTGGAATTCCCTAGTCGTCACACTAATAAATCTGAGCAACGTCCTTCTTTACTTGATTCGTTCTTCACCTACTCTCATAACACTTGTCGAGCCTCGCAATGCTGTACTCTTGACAAATCTTATCATTGTCTATTTATATTTTGTTTCAACCATCTATTAGGCTGGAACCACATATTCATAAGACATATTATAAGCATTCTGATTAGGATTCCACTTTTTCCCTTTTTTTTAGGAGACGTCCCTTGGATTGATAATTTTAACCTTCATAGTGAGAATTGCGCTATTCCGTTTTCTTTTTGGGTCAAAATCGACATAGATACTTTCATTCCTTCAAAGGGAAACCTCAGTTTTCTTCATGGTTCACACCAGCATGTTCTGCTCCTATAGTCCACAGAAACCACTATTTTCAGCTATACCAGCCTGAGAGTTCTGTTTGTGGCTGCAAGTAATGTATGCAAACGGGTCCTTAATCTTCGTTTGCCGAAGAGAATTATGTATCGTATTGTATCTACCTACCAACTTTGGCTCCCCTGACTACTATAAGATCAGTAATAGTTATCAAATAAGAGTAAATGTTCTTTTTCTCTTCTCGTCAATCAATTTCAGGTGTTAACATCTTCTGCAGATAAAGCTGAAGGTTTAGCCCGTGAATTCGCATTAAACTCTACTGATGACACATCTGAAGTATCCTTGCCTAACATTCCATTGAGAACTGAGTCTCTATTGAATGGTATGTATATTACCCCTTCTATGCTTTCTGCTAGTATCTGTAACATATACGCCCCATGTCATATGCAATTGAAGGTGGTCTCTGTAATAGTCGTTAAGATGTGTGTTCCTGAACTGGCTACTGTACAATAAATATCGCACTGCCTCTTGCTTGCCTGATAATTTGGGAAATCCTCATCTGTTGTTCCAGTTTTTAAGAACTCAGATAAACTTCCAGATCCCTCCAACGACCTCTAAAAATAACCTGCTCTGTATTAATTACCCGAGATAGCCGTTTCTAACTTCAATCAGCATGGCTGATGCTAACCACCATAAGAGTGACTCGTTGCGCCTTCTTGGGCTAAAATCTTTGACTAACATAAAATGTAAAGTCTATATTGACTATTTCTAGTTTAACTGCTCCGACATTTGTGTCGTTCTGGACAATTTTTTTCTAGAATTTATCATTCAAATCTAGAAGTCTACTCATCTTCCATGCTTAGAATATTGCTGCCACATTGTGTGCTGTCCCTTCTAGAGATCCTTGATAAAATCGGAAGAATAATCAGGAATATTATTGATTTTGATCTAGCGTCATGGCTTCAGCTAATTCCCCACCAGCGTAAAGTTGCTTCCGTGTTCCATGAGCCTTTCCTATATAAACTTTCATGGTAACCGTTCCGATGAGCTCTTTGCTATGTTACCTAGACTTTATGAATACAGGCGCAGTACTAGACTATCGACGATGTCTCATCAATTTACGTTTGAGTTGGCTAAATGTAACCATAGGTTCTATGCTAACGGATTTTTTCTCTCACTTCTCCCATGTGGAAGTCTCTTCCGACTCAATGCATTCCAGTTAACTTTAACATTCAAAAATGTATATGCCAATCGATATTCTTTATCCTGCTGAATACTCTTCCTTTATTCTCGATCCCTATTAATGTTTGTTTTCTAATTCAAAGACGCCCAGTAACCTCTTGTGCCTTAGTGTCATTACGGACTTGCATGGCGTAACTCGCTTAAAAATATGTCTTTCAAAAAATAAAATAAACGTTATCCTAGGATCAGATCTGTCTCGTTCGTCTCTTGAATCTCGTTCTTTCTCGCAAGCTTTCTTGCATGAAACGAACAAGACAAAGATCCCGACTTGTATTTTCGGGGTGCTTCATAGCTTTTTTTCCTCCCCCTAATTCTCTCTACACGAAATATCTTTCTACAAAAGAAAACGCCGCCTTTCGCCGCTTGTTACTCCCCCTACCACCACCTCAAGGTAAGCGAAATTCCATTCTCTTTCCTTCCTTCATTTAAATTAATGGCCCCCATGATGATAAAACATGCGTTCGTGCCATTTCATTTCTATCTCTTCTATGTTCCGCGGCATACCATCAACGGTCAGGTTGTCATGTGATTGCACTCTAGTCACCACAACTCTCACCCATTGCGTCGTCCGCCGTGCATTCAGTGGTTTAATTCAAACCTCTTCCCCTATTTGCATTTTGGCCAGCACTTCCTCATCGGTATACGGGTTCCTCCACTTGTAGGTAAAAATCACCCTTTGTGATACAGTCTCGTTTCTCTGACATTAGCTGACATGTTGTAACAAAACATCCTTTCGAAGGGCGATATTTTTTCTCTCTTAACTACTGCATTCACGGTCCGGTCAGGTTAATCCTCTGTTCCATTTCCCGTTGTACTGTACGCTGCTCTGTAGTACCTTTTTATTTTCCATTTTTCAAGCAAAGCTGGGGTGAGTTCCGAGCGGAAAGCCGTGCCATTATTCAGGGGTATAGATGGTAATGGACTTTAATTACAGAAGCCATTTCCGAACGCAGTTCCCTCTATATCGACAGACGCCTAGGTCTGCAGTGAATAATCGACAAATACGCACCCACGCGATAATGTGTTATATCGACAGCTAACCTCGTCCAATTGTTTATCGTTCCATGCACGTTTGGAGTAATAGATTGACATCAAATGCAGTATCTGACCACCTCTCTTTTTAAGAGCAAGTCGATTTTTCGCACCAAATAGAGAGTCCTGTCTACTCTCATATGATACACACTGTGCAGCACTTATATTTCTCTAATCCCTAGACAGAATACTTGAGCATCTTCCTCCTCATTTATGACCAATCACTTTTTTGTTTAAACGAGTGACTGTAACAGTCTTATTTCATTCCCAAGGCAAAAATTCGGATATCAACTCCCCCATTATTCGTAATATCAGCTTCACTACCATTTCTCCAGTGCCTTTTGTTCGTATTTCAATGCTCTCCGCTGCAGTAGTCTATATCCATCTTAGTACTGTGGTTGAATTAGTCATTATTGTCACTTAATACCCATTTTAAACCCAAATTAACAGCTTTTATCTCAGCATCTAATTCAGGCACATTGGTGTGGTCATAGTCGTCTTTTTCTGTCATCCACCCTGAAACTTCCGTGATCAAACTGTTGATCTCTACGATTACGCCTGTAGCAATACTGCTAGAATCGCACTACACTATTATTGTTTCCCTTTAGGGATGTGCCATATCCTGATAACGGGGTCTTCTTTTTATCTCAATTAAGATTACATTACAGCGACAGTTTCATCATCGACTTTACATTCCCAGTTTATCCCGCTTGCTCTTTTCATGTAGTTGCATACCGGTCGCAACCCTCTAGCAACGGGTTAGTGCCCCAACAGCTTTCCACAGACAGAGATAAATTCCCGCTTACTCATCTCTCATGTCACCTGTTAGTCCTCATTGCTCCTTCTAAACACCAGTTCACAAACTCTTCCTTTCTACAGCTTAAGGCTCAGCGCTGCCACTCTTTCTGGTGGCTTTGCTGCCAATCTAAATTCCTTATGATGATTCACTACTTCCTCCATCGATACCTTTCTTACATCTCTCA
The DNA here is from genome assembly GCA_964036315.1 of Acanthosepion esculentum. Classification (NCBI taxonomy): domain Eukaryota; kingdom Metazoa; phylum Mollusca; class Cephalopoda; order Sepiida; family Sepiidae; genus Acanthosepion; species Acanthosepion esculentum. The sequence goes on from OZ038478.1 coordinate 110,166,578, forward strand.
TGATGTCGTCAGTGTATGAATAATTGGCATATGTCTTATTGCCCTTTGTCAGCACATATTTTCCGACCGATGCCATAATTTTTAATGTGCATTGATTCCGAACACCAACAGAGTCCGGCAGTAAGCTTTCCCTTTATAGCGCACAAGTTGGTACTGCTATAGTTTTATCCGCAACTTGTAATACCAGGGAGGAAGACTTAAGGTCTACTATCATATTTCCTACCGTCAATTTGCCTCACAGACATCGATTAGTTCGGTCCTAGTATGACACTCTAGATAACGGTTTAACTCAAGATATATATATATATTATAAAATAGACAATCTTAAGTTTACATGACTAATTTATTTCCCCAGAAAATATATCTTTCCTGGTTCATCAGTTTACATTCCTAGTTCAAATGAATTAGGTTTCTTTTATTTCTCAATACAATTTATTTAGATAGATAGATAGATTTACTTAAATAGATTTGGATTGATATAAGGTGACAGAGGTGGTGGGAGGATTATGGAAAGGTTAATCTTGGAAATGTAAGTAGTGATAATATTGTTGCATTATACCATCCTTAATAAATTACTTAAGTTCAAGTGTACTCAGTTAAGAGGCCAGGCAATTTTACATCTTAAATAATTTTTAAACAGGAAGATACAAGAAGAAATAAAAGACAAATAGTAAATCCGGGTAGGGGGAAATGAGGAGAAAGGAAGAAAGTATTAAGCAGGGTGGAGAGGAGAAGAAGGAAGACTAAATTTTCATATGTAGGCATCTAATGGTGAAACTAGAAATGCATATAAATTAATATAATAGTTAATACATAAAGTATTAAAGATTAACACCAAAAATAGTCAATACATGAAGTATTAAAGATTACCAGCAATATACATATATATATATATATATATATATATATATATATATATACATATATATATATGTATGTATATATATATATATATATATAATTACAAACACAGATACATGTATGTGTGTGTGTGTATATGAGTGAGAGAGTGTATGTGCATGTATGTGTATGTGTTTGTAATTACATAAAGAGCCGAGGAAATATATATTTATTATTAATATAAACTATTCCTTTTTATTATACACAGAGCACTATTCTGTTAAAACCAGAACTCCATGTACAATACATCTTTTTACAGACTCTGCCAAAAATATATAGAAACTTCAGGAAAAGAAAAATATTGCAATAATAAATTTATTCTGACATCATGAAATTAATACAAGTTACCTTTGCACCCTACAAGCATAAGAGATGCTCAAAATGGTGGTCTTTACTTTCCAGTCATTTATTAGCACGAGGAACTTCTGCTTGGGCAACGTTGGGCAAAGTGTCCAGTGGGACAGCTGCAACACGCATTTTCAAATTCCTATAATAATATCTGCAGAGAAAATATCGTTATATATTTCTGACACATTATTTCAGTAAAATTAGAAAATTTAAAGTTAAATTAATCGGATGTGAAATAAATATTACTTTTAGCATAAAAATACTGATTTGTTCTGTTTATCTGAGGCGATGATTGATGGAAGATTGAGTGACGAAGAGATGACAGCTAGTGTGACTGACCAGAATTGCCATAAATCCCCAAAATATGCGTTCACTTAGATTTCGTAAATTTAAGTACATAGCAATTTTTACAAATGAACATATTTTCCGTAATTATATAATAATTTATTGACTGTTATTTACCATTCAAAGATATTTTCAAATGGGACAGTGCAAGTTTGAAAGAAAAAGGTGATTTACATTCTCCAAGGGAGCCATACGTTTAACGAATAAAAAAATCAGGAAATAGAAAGTTTTTCTGCAAAATTTCATGAAAGCAGTAACATGCGGTAATTGGGCGGTAACATATGTTAAAAACATTACCAAAATTTTCTAAAAAATAATTAAAAAAATAATTTCATTTTAATTTAAATCTGTGGCCTTTTTCATTACGCTGTGCTGTTTTCCGCCAAAAATTAGAGGTACCTATCCTAATCTATACAATTATTTCGTCTTCGAATATATCCGTCTTCGGATGTTATCCGAAAAACTTAACACATTTTAACCTACTGTCTCACATAAACAGACAACATTTTTTACAAATGATTTTCAATGCTTTATTTCAATGTTTTTGCATATGTTGACAATCGTACCTGGACTATAGAGAACTACGATAAAATACGACCTGCACTTATTCGATAATTTAAAAGGCATTTCTCTCAGAATATAAAATTTAACTAATTTAAAATCAGTAGTCCACGTATATGAATCGCCAAGTGCATTAAAGGTAATTAATAGTTTTCGTCAGTAATTATCTTACTTGATTTAAATAAATTGTTCAAATATTTTACCATTTAATTATTTTTTACCCTTCTAAATCAACACGTACCACTTTCTCGGTTGTAATCAGAGCTAGTAAATACAACCGTTCATGTGCATTGAATTTTGTTTAAAATTGAGAATAGTCTTTCGTTTGCAATTGCATTTGTGGCGCTGGTCAATAAAATATATATTGCTTGAGTAATTTCCGAGATATCAAGGAGAAACACATTTTGTAAAGTAAAAAAAAAGCATTGTTTAACCAGGATTAGTTATAAAATTTGTTGAGTAATTATTAGTAATAAAATATATTAGGCGATATATGCATAAGAAATTTATATCGCTAGTGACATTTTTAATAAACATTTGTAATACGTTACACAGACCTGTTGGAAACCTTGACATATTTGAGAAGTATATTACAATAATGCTGAACCTGTAGTGGGGGCAAACCGTCAACAAAGGGATATAAAATTAATTCTTCTCACTGGACCAATTCAACAGATACCGTGATGTGATTCTGAGAGAATTAGAATTACAACCATATTTGTTGATTGGTGGCCAAACCTTTATCAACGTATGATATGCAGACACCGTCTAGATAGCAGGAACAGGAAGAAAAATACAGTAAATCATACAGATGATAGTGAAAGAAATCGAGAAAAAAGGACAATACATCAATTGCAAGACGACAAGGTGTATGGTTGTCAACAAAAGGAAAACCCAACATGCACACTATAAATTAGAGAGAGCGAAATTAAACAAATAAAACCAATTAAATGAGTGGTAAGTGTTTAAAAGAAAACGGAAATTGCGACACTGATATAGGAAGGCGCCGCATTGAGATAACAAAAGATATCTTTAGCAAAGTATTAAGAAACAAAGTAACAGATTCTACTAAATGGTTACGTAACAGAAGTCCTTCTGTATGGCAGTGAATGCGGGACAGTAACCTCCCAGATTAACAGGAGAATTAAAGAAACAGAAATATGGTTCTAGAGAAGGATGGAGCGAATATATGAGTAACGACGAAGTCTTGGTGAGAATTGAAACCAAAAAAAGAAATTTATGATTAACATCAGGAAGAGACAGTTGCAATTTCTAGGGCATACACTGTGGAAAGAGGTCTTGGGTAATTTGATACTCACTGAACAGATTGTACGAATGAGGCACAGTGGAAAACATCGTATAACAGACTTGTTTTTAAGTAAATGGTTTGCAAAACAGTCATTAGAATACGTAATAAAAATAAAAGTTATTACGTGCTTCAAAAGACAGGAAATTGTGAAGAGACAAGGAAACATCCTGAAGGGACACGGCACATACAACAATAATAATAATAATTCAAGAAATGAAATTTTAATGTTTTAAAATATTTAATAAATATAAAATCATTTTAAATATTTGAATATCTATTTAATGGATTTTCATTTTGCAGTATTTTTTCTGCAATGTTTGAAGGAAATAATTATTAGGACCAATTTGTATCTTAAAGTAGTAAATTATATACATTGCAAACTTTTAAAGATTATTCATAATAATTTGGACAAAATTTGTTCAACACAACTCAGGTTATTTGGATGATGAAAAAAGAAATTAGTTTCACTTGACTGGATTTAAATTTTTCGAATTTGGTTCATATAATATTTTAATCAGTCTCCCAAAGCAAGATGACAAAATTCACTCGAATGCATGTCCGTGAGAGTGATAGAAAAAGAGAGGATTCTCAAAGAACATGATTCAATGTGACTAAAAATTACATCCTACGCCAACAAGTTTTCTTACCTCGGTTTAGAGGAAACCAACTTTTGCGTGATTGTACACGCGTCGGGACTCCTTTTGCCCGACAAACGTAAGATGAACATTATCAAAACTCTCCTTCATAGGGCATTAAATATCTGTTCAAAGTCCTTCTTGGACGATGAGATCAATTTTGTCAAGGATACCGTATGCGGTTTAGGTTATCCACCTGACAATGTTCATTCGATCATCCGCAACAAAATTGAGGAGTTCAGAAGTTCTAAACTGTGTTGTTAAAGAGTGCCCGGTTTATCTCCTTGGATTGGAACCAAATGTGAAAGTATAGTTAGCCAAATTTCATCAAGTGTTCGTCGCGGTTTTTCTCTGCTGAGATCCGGGTAGTTTTTCAAACTCGGCCCATGATTCGTCCAATGTGTAAAGACGTTCTACCTCCTCATCAAGTTAATTCTATAATTTATAAATACGGTTGTAGTTGCGGGGCTGACTACATATGAAGGACGACACAACGCCTAGACATGACAATTAAACAGCAAGTTCCTACCAAAATCAGGAACCACACCTTACCGTTGAATGGACTCGTCCCAAACGCCTACGCATCCGCCATATGTGAGCATCTAATAAAGAGCAGATTTTGTGCAGCTAATTTTAGTGTTGACCGCTTCACGTCCTGGACCCCAAGTTAGACAGGGGGTGGGGCGCTAGCGGGAGTAGGGGCGATCGTGGCCTGGTCGATCTGATTGGCGATTATGGTCTCGTCGATAGATACCGGGTCGATCATCCCAGCGGGAAAATGTGGACGTGGGCTCTTAGCTGGCCGTCTGACAAGGTAGTTAGCTACATTGACAGAATGTTAGTTCGTAGAGCCGACATGGACTTGTTAGATTGTCCCACGTTCCACTGGGTAGGCTACACGGATCACAAACTCGTTTGTGCCCGTGTGGCTTTAGAACATAGGCCTAGAATGGCTGGTTACTGGAAGTTCAATCTGTCTTTACTGGACAGGCGGGACTTCCAGGAGCAGCTAATTAAATTCGTGCAGCGGGAGCTAGTGGGGGCGGTTATCGGGAATAGGTGGTGGGAGAAACTTAAGGATAGAATTAGGTCTTTCAACACTGATTTCAGCAAACGGCTCGCTCTAGATAAAGCTGACAAGGTGAAGACACTTAAGTCTAATTTTTCCCGGGCGGAGGCTGGGGGGGATCCCCTAGAGATAGCCCTAGCTAGGGAGGCCCTGCAGCGTTCGAATAGCGATCGCTACATGGGTCAGGTAATTAGGCATAAGTTAAGTAAGATGTCTAACGAAGCTGTGAACCTGGGCGCAGATCTGCGTCGGGAAGAAGTCCGTCGAGGTGGTGATCGTTGCATTCGTCAAGTCGAAACCCCGGAGGGGCGTACTCTGCGGTCGACTGACGACATGTGCGAGGCGTTTCGGCGGCATTTCGAGAGCCGCTTTACCAAGGAGCCTGGTCTCCGTGAGGAGGAGTTTCGCAGCTATTTGGCTGACTTTCCTCGGCTTGAGCCGACTGAAGCAGCTAGCTGCGAGGGAGAGATCACGGAGGGCGAAGTCTACGAGGCACTGAAGAAGGTCGGCAGAGGCAAGTCGCCCGGTCTGGATGGTTTGCCTTATGAATTGTACTTGAGGCTGTCGCACATCTTTGTTCCGATGTTGACAGCAGTGTTCAACAACTGGTTTCGGTCGGGGTCCATCCCCAATCGCATTTCCAGGGGTGTGATCACTCTGTTGAAAAAGGGCAAGGGTGTTGGGCGGAAACTAGACGATTATAGGCCCATAACTCTGCTAAACACAGAGTTAAAGATTATGGCTAAGATCCTGCAAGAGCGTTTGCAGTCAGTTGCCGAGTCTTTGCTGGGACCTGAGCAGACTTGTTCTGTGAGGGGCCGAACAATTCAGAGCAACCTGCATTTGATCCGCACGATCCTAGATGGAGTAAAAGACGACTAAGTAGCTTCGCTGATCAATTTGTATCAGTCCAAGGCATTTGATAGGGTCGACCATCGCTACCTTGCTACTGTCCTGCAGGCCGCCGGATTCGCACCCGACTTCTGCCGCTGGATTAGCCTCCTGTATCGCTCCCCCAGTGCTGTGGTACAGGTGAACGGAAAGTTGTCGGGCGCTTTTGTTCTGTCGAGGTCGGTTCGTCAGGGTTGTCCGCTGTCGCCTCTCCTTTATGCTTTGGCGTTGGAGCCTCTCCTTCGCCGGCTGAAGGACGAGGCGTGCAGTCCGGCCCTACGCGGGATCGCCGTTCCTGGAGGGTCTCGAGCCAGGGTTTCCGCGTACGCCGATGACGCATCCGCTTTCGTGTCGTCCCTTAGAAATATTGAGGCGGTGCAGAAGGCGCTTGATCGGTACGAGAAGGTGACAGGGGCCAAGATAAACCGCGACAAGTCTTCCGGCTTGCGGTTAGGTGCCTGGAAGGGGCGTGATCTTCCAGGCCGCTTCGGTTGGACGGACGGTCCTGTCCGCATTCTTGGGGTGTGGTTTGGACCCGACCTCCAGCTGAAGAAAAATTGGTCTGAAGTACTAGCAAAGGTCGTTTCTGCCGGTAAGACTTGGAATCGACGGAGGTTGTCCGTAAAGGGCAGGGCGGAGGTGTGTGTTACATACATTTTCCCCCTGATTCTTTATCGCTTGTCAGTACTTCCTCTCTGTAAGGCCCAGAGAAAGGCGCTCGAGCAAGCGCTATCCTCCATTTTATGGGGGGGACGCGCTCACTGGATTGACAGACGAGTCTGCACTAAACGTCCGTGTCATGGGGGGCTGGGAATGCCACACTTGAAGAGTCACATCCGTGCCTCTCGGTTGGCTTTCCTACGCCGCGTATTGACTAGAGGAGATCCGATTCTGGAGGGGATTGTTAGGGACGCCTTCCCTAGCCTTACCATCAGTCCCCCCATCTCGAAGGTTGAGCGCCGTTGTAAATCTCGAGATGAATCGCTTTTGCTCAGCGAGTGTCGGTCAGCCTTGAGGGCTATTCCGCGGTCCAGTGACCTTTCACAGCCTAGGAAGGTCTTCTCTCGGGGATTAGTGGAGGGTCGCGTGAAGGATCCCCTACGTGATACGCTCTGCTGTTCGGAGGGGGAGTATCGCTCCTACTGGTCTTGGGCGCCAGCGGCGGATTATCTCAGTAACCCTAAGTTTTCGCTTACCTGGCGATTGGCTCGGAATCGGCTGCCTCACAACGACAGGATTTTCATATGGGGCTTGGCGAATTTGCCAGACTGTGAACGGTGTGGCCTTGGATTAGAAGAAACGGCTTCGCACGCCTTCTACCATTGCCCCCGGGTCCGCCCCTTATGGGACCATGTCGGCGAGCTGACGGCTCGTCTCGCTCCCGAAGAACTCGTGTCCATTGATCGTGCATACGCGTGTGACAATGTGTCGCCCCCGTATTCCGGGGTGAAACGAATGGTGTTTCTCATGCTGCTAGCCACGGCCCGCATGGTGATACGGACGACGCGCAAGGAGGAAGTCTTGCGAGGCAATCAGCTTTCTTATCAGGATCTGATCCGATTCTTTGAGCACCAGCTCAAGATGAAGATTAGATCTGATAGAAAACGATTGCATTCGACAGTCTTTAGCGAAAGGTGGGTAAAAGCGGCGAGCTTGGTTCGTTTGAACGGGGCTAGCCTTGATTTTCTTTTCTAGGTCAACCAAAGTTACATCGGGGTGGTTTCCTGTGGAACCCTCCGCTTGGTTAGGTTAGACAAGCTTAAGTGTACCTAGTTAATGTGAGTAAAAGTGTTCCTAACCTGTTCCCGGTGATCTCTTATGTTATGATCCAGTCGAGATTCCCAACCTCCCCAGTTTGTTTTTAACCCCCCAATTTTATCTCGACTGGCTCAGCCTTTTATTTCCCCCCGCCCGTGTTATTTTTTCTCCTTCACACTCCCTTAGCGAGAGTGCTTCTTGATTTTGCCTTATCGGCAGAATACAGCGGCCTCTCTGTTTTGAGGGTTGGACATAAATTGTTTAGTTTAAATATTTTTTGAAGTTTTAGTTTGTTATTGGGTTCATCTCCCCCCCCCTTTTTCATCTATTCATTATTAGAATTTTAATGTAGTGTATTATCATCAAATTTTTATGGTGTGGGGCGCGTTTTTTGTAGGTTCCCCTGGTGTGGATGTGGTATTATGGTGGACGAAGGTTTGAATGGCGACGGATGAGTTCTTGTGGTGAATGAGAAAATTGTAATGTATGAATGGGTCGCGAATCTGATTAGCTAGGTATAGGATAGTAAGTAACGACCAGCCTTTACCCCTCCCCTTTTTCGGCCTTGTGCTACAATTTGTACTTTTGTGCAAATAAATAATGTGTTGACCGGTTCACGGGTTTGTATTGAGTTACAACCTGCTTTATTTTTGCCCAGACGATTGGCTATTTGTGATTTCAGCACTGAAGAGTGAAAGATAAGTTTAGTTGTTACTTTTTCAGTTTCAAAACTCTTTTGAATTTTCTTTTTTTAATTTTTTGTTTTAGTGTACATTGTAAGTTTTTACATTTTCCGTTTGTATTTTATTTCTTTTCTGTTTTATTTTGCTACACTCCCTCTGTTTTTGTTTACATTTTTCTCTTTTGTTGAATTATCTAGTGTCCTTGTTTGCCCCGTTTTATTTCCCAGTTTATTTGTTTTTAAATATATTTCCTTATCTTTGTTCACCGTGGTAGGCGTTTTAAAACCTACCATGGTGGATAATAACAATGAAACACCGGTTGCTGACCCAGTGTCACCGAGTAAAACGGCCTGGTCCCAAAATAGGCCGATTACAAAAGATCCGGACTTCTACAAAGAACAGAGGAAGAAGTTCGAAGAGTCCTTCAAGGGGACTGTATTTTTGAACATTGAGGAGGCCTTTAAGGATATTCGTACCCGGACAATATCCCTGCTGACTTCTGACGTTAAGACGCGGAAATTAATCAGAAGGGATAACATGGAAGAAGCCTTAAATGGTTCAAAAATAAGTCCAAAGCTTCTCGCAAGGAGAACAAACGCTTTGTGGGACATCTTGCTGGCGACGGAGCAACAGGCGAAAGAGCTGGAAGGAACTGTTCTAATAACCAAAAGCTTGCGCCTGCAGACCGAATACATGGGTACACGCAGGACAAAGGTTACGGTTCATGGCGTGCCGGCGGATGTTTCAGAGGAGAGGATGGGGGCTTTCTTTGCCATATATGGCGAAGTGCATGAGGTGAAGGCCCTCACAAGCAAGATTGGGATCGCAACTGGAGATATTGAAATCCAGATTATTGTGAAGCAGGAAAACTACAAAAACCTTCCAAATACCCTAATGTGCAGGCAGAGGAAGATATTGGTAGTGGTTGAGGGCAGGCGACCTTTTTGTTGGTTTTGCCACACTTTGGGCCACATGGCCAAGGAGTGCCCTGCTAAAAACAAAAAACCTAGTCCAACAGTAACAACATCTGCAGCAACAACAACAGCGGCAAGAAAAGCAGTAACAGCTACAACAGTGGAGAAGACCTCAGACGAGGGATCATCAGCAAAGTCGGTGGAGGAACCCTGGACGGTGGTAGTGAGGGGTAAGAAGTCCCCTAATGTCCGGGCCACACAGGAGACACCTCAACCCAAGAAGAGCCAAGAGAAGGAGGTGAAAACTCCAAAGAAGGGACTGGAGAAATCCCCAAAATACCCAAAGAAGCAGCAGCAGCAGCAAAAACCCCAACAGCGAGAAAGGCAGCAGCAACAGCAGAAACCCCAACAGCCAGAAAAGCAGCAACAGCAGGAGATAGAGATGGAGGTGGAAGAAATTCCTCCCCCTCGGCAGACATCCCTCAAAAGAGCAAGGGAGGAGAGTGACGACTAACAGTCGCAAGGCCACTCTGACCGTGGTAGGGCGGAGAGTCATGGATAGAACCAGGGCAATCTCCGTCACTGCCGCTTTTGAAGATGTCAAGCAACCCCAAAGAACCAGACGTCACTCTTCCTCTCCCACCCGCATTATTTCCCCTTCCCCCTTCACTTCTCCCGTCAGCCCACTGTCCACCCACCCTCAGGCATCCACTTCTTCCCCCACTCATCCAGAAGAAGAAAAATACGTTTTCACGCCCGGAGCAGGTCTGTAAAGTGGACAGGGACGAATACAAGAAGGGCCTTGCCAAGCAGAGAAAGGCCCTGTTAGGGACCCTCTATAAGATGGACCTGATTGACGGGAAAAACATAGAGGATCCCCGAAACTTCCCCGAGGCCCCAGGAGTTATAAACTGTATAAGGGAAACTGGGGGCCAACTTGAAGTATGGAACCACCTATATGAGGCAAGGGAAGCGTTCTCCAACATGAGGATTTTCGAGTTGGACAATGACAACTTAAAATAATTACGACAATTTTGCTCTGGGATGGTCCCGGTATTACTCCACCCTCCTTATATAGAGCTATAAAATTAATCTATCCCACGGACGTCGGCGGGATTGTCTCGGGCGGGAGGATGACGACGGAATTGGGTACAGGAAGCCTGGGACAATCCGTCGGGGTCCTGTCAGCTGCAGATTTCCGCCCTGTATGTACTTAGGTTATTTGCTGTAATTTTTCTTTTTTGCAGGCCTAGCAAATGTCTATTAAGATAGCCAGTTTGAATGTGAAGGGCTTGAGAGGTCGGAGCAAGGCTGCCCGCCTGCTTCGGGATCTCCTGTCCTTCAGCGTGGATGTTGCCGCGATTGAAGAGACCCACTTTGTTTGCTCGTCCGATGCTTGTGTACTGGAGGATGACTTTTTCATCCATTCAGCATATGGGGACCGGTGTGCCAGAGCAGTTTCTTTGCTAGTTAGACGGACTCTCGATGCGAAGGTGGACATTGTGCATACAGATGCCGAGGGCCGGTTAATCGTGACCGATATTGCCGTGAAAAGTGGTTCGTTTCGGGTCGTTGCGGTTTATGCGCCCAACGACTGGGAGGAGCGGGGTTCCTTTTTTCGGCGGTTGGGGCCGTTCCTAGTCGATTATTCACGCCTAGTTCTAATGGGGGGACTGGAATGCCATCCTGGACCCCAAGTTAGACAGGGGGTGGGGCGCTAGCGGGAGAAGAGGCGATCGTAGCCTGGTCGATCTGATTGGCGATTATGGTCTCGTCGATAGATACCGGGTCGCTCATCCCAGCGGGAAAATGTGGACGTGGGCTCTTAGCTGGCCGTCTGACAAGGTAGTTAGCTACCTTGACAGAATGTTAGTTCGTAGAGCCGACATAGACTTGTTAGATTGTCCCACGTTCCACTGGGTAGGCTACACGGATCACAAACTCGTTTGTGCCCGTGTGGCGTTAGAACATAGGCCTAGAATGGCTGGTTACTGGACTTTACTGGACAGGCGGGACTTCGAGGGGCAGCTAATTAAATTAGTGCAGCGGGAGCTAGTGGGGGCGGTTATCGGGAATAGGTGGTGGGAGAAACTTAAGGATAGAATTAGGTCTTTCACCACTGATTTCAGCAAACGGCTCGCTCTAGATAGAGCTGAAAAAGTGAAGACACTTAAGGCTAATTTTTACCGGGCGGAGGCTGGGGGGAATCCCCTAGTGATAACCCTAGCTGGGGAGGCCCTGCAGCGTTCAAATAGCGAGCTCTACATTGGTCAGGTAATTAGGCATAAGTTAAGTAAGATGTCTTCTGAAGCCGTGAACCTGGGCGCAGATCTGCGTCGGGAAGAAGTCCGTCGAGGTGGTGATCGTTACATTCGTCAAGTCGAAACCCCGGTGGGGCGTACTCTGCGGTCGACTGACGACATGTGCGAGGCGTTTCGGCGGCATTTCGAGAGCCGCTTTACCAAGGAGCGTGGTCTAGCTGCGAGGGAGAGATCACGGAGGGCGAAGTCTACGAGGCACTGAAGAAGTTTGGCAGAGGCAAGTCGCCCGGTCTGGATGGTTTGCCTTATGAATTGTACTTGAGGCTGTCGCACATCTTTGTTCCGATGTTGACAGCAGTGTTCAACAACTGGTTTCGGTCGGGGTCCATCCCCAATCGCATTTCCAGGGGTGTGATCACTCTGTTGAAAAAGGGCAAGGGTGTTGGGCGGAAACTAGACGATTATAGGCCCATAACTCTGCTAAACACAGAGTTAAAGATTATGGCTAAGATCCTGCAAGAGCGTTTGCAGTCAGTTGCCGAGTCTTTGCTGGGACCTGAGCAGACTTGTTCTGTGAGGGGCCGAACAATTCAGAGCAACCTGCATTTGATCCGCACGATCCTAGATGGAGTAAAAGACGACTAAGTAGCTTCGCTGATCAATTTGTATCTGTCCAAGGCATTTGATAGGGTCGACCATCGCTACCTTGCTACTGTCCTGCAGGCCGCCGGATTCGCACCCGACTTCTGCCGCTGGATTAGCCTCCTGTATCGCTCCCCCAGTGCTGTGGTACAGGTGAACGGAAAGTTGTCGGGCGCTTTTGTTCTGTCAAGGTCGGTTCGTCAGGTTTGTCCGCTGTCGCCTCTCCTTTATGCTTTATGCTCTCCTGTGCCGGCTGAAGGACGAGACGTGCAGTTCGGCTCTACGCGGGATCGCCGTTCCTGGAGGGTCGCGAGCCAGGGTTTCCGCGTTCGCTGATGACGTATCTGCTTTCGTGTCGTCCCGCAGCGACATTGAGGCGGTACAGAAGGCGCTTGATCTGTACGAGAAGGTGACGGAGGTTGTCCGTAAAGGGCAGGGCGGAGGTGTGTGTTACATGCATTTTCCCCCTGATTCTTTATCGATTGTCAGTACTTCCTCTCTGTGATACCAACATGAAGGCGCTCGAGCAAGCGCTATCCTCCATTTTATGGAGGGGACGCGCGAACAGGGTCGACAGACGAGTCTGCACTAAACGTCAGTGTCATGGGGGCTGGGAATGCCACACTTGATGAGTCACATCCGTGCCTCTCGGTTGGCTTTCCCACGCCGCGCATTGACTAGTGGAGATCCGATTCTGGAAGGGATTGTTAGGGACGCGTTCCCTGGCCTTACTATCATTCCCCCTATCTCGAGGCTTGAGCGCCATCGTAAAACCCGGAATCAATCGCTTTTCCCCCGCGAGTGTCAGTTAGCCTTGAAGGCTATTCCGTGGTCCAGTGACCTGTCACGGCCTCGGAAGGTCTTCTATCGGGGATTAGTGGAGGGGCGCGCGAAGGATTCTCTACGTGATACGCTCTGCTTGTCGGAGGAGGAGTATCGCACCTACTGGTCTTGGGCGCCAGCGCCGGATTATCTCAGTAACCCTGAGTTTTCACTTACCTGACGATTTTCTCGGAATCGGCTGCCTCTCAACGACAAGGCCTTCATATGGGGCTTGGCAGATTTTTCAGACTGTGAACGGTGTGGCCTTGGTTTAGAGGAAACGGCTTCGCACGCCTTCTACCCTTTCCCCCGGGTCCGCCCCTTATGGGATCATGTCGGCGAGCTGACGGCTCGTCTCGTTCCCGAAGAACTCGTGTCCATTGATCGCGCATACGCTTGTGACAATGTGTCGTCCCCGTATTCCGGGGTGAAACGAATGGTGTTTCTCATGCTGCTAGCCGCGGCCCGAATGGTGATATGGACGACGCGACAGGAGGAAGTCTTACGAGGCAATCGTCTTTCTCATCATGATCTAATCCAATTCTTTGAGCATCAGCTCAGGATAAAGATTAGAACTGATAGAAAACGATTGCATTCGACAGTCTTCAGCGAAAGATGGGTAAAAGAGTCGAGCTTGGTTCGTTTGAACGGGGCTAGCCTTGATTTTCTTTTCTAGGTCAACCTAAGTCACATCGGGCTGGTTTCCTGAGGAACCCTCCCCTTGGTTAGGTTAGACAAGCTTAAGTGCAACTAGTTAATGTGAGTAAGTGTTGTTCCCGGCCTGTTTCCCGGCTCCCTTCAGTTATGATCCAAGTCGAGAGTCCCAACATCCCTAGGTTGTGTTGGCCCCTTTTTATCTCGACTGTGTCAGCCTTTTTATTTCCCCATGTCCGTGTTATTTTCTCTCTTACCCACTCCCTTAGCGAGAGTGCTTCTTGATTTTGGCCTCTGGGCAGAATACAGCGGCCTCTCTATTTTGAGGGTTGGACGGGCCCTACTAACATTAATTATGTTTAGTTTAAAAATGTGTTGAATTTTTAGTTTGTTATTGGGCTCATCTCCCTCCCCTTTCATCTTTTCATGATTAGAATTTTAATGTATTTTATTATGATCAAATTTTTATGGTGTGGTGCGCGTGTTTCTAGGTTCCCCCTGGTGAGGATGTGGTACTATGGTGTATGGAGGATTGAATGGCGACGGACGAGATCCTGTGGTGAATATGTCAATTGTAATGTATGAATGGGTCGCGAATCGGATTAGCTAGGTATAGGATAGTTAGTTACTACCAGCCTTTACCCTCCCTTTTTTCGGCCTTGTGCCACAATTTGTACATTTTTGTATGAATAAATAAAGTGTTGATCGGTTCACCGTGTTGTCCCGGTTACACTCCTTATTTCACATTAAGATGCTGGAGGCACTTTACATCGGGTCCGGCAAGCCTCCCTTGTGCAAACAGCGTGTGTGTTTGTTGGGGCTCGCTGTTATTTGCCTGTAGCTCCTTTTTCTCATATATATATTTTTTTCTCCACCTTGTACATTTTCGGTGTTTTTTAATTTAAATTAAATCTCCCGTTGGAAGCCTGAGGATCAGGAGCGAAACCGGTTGCTTCGCTTTAAATATATCTATTAATATCAAGTTTCACACTTTTATTGCTGTGATATATATATATATATATATATATATATATATATATATATATATATATATATATATATATATATATATATATATATATATATATATATATCTCAAAATTACTCGGCCTAATTAAGATTCCCATTACAAAGACTCTGTAAAGCTTGGTCCTTTATTTTAAACTGTTTATTCGAGTATGCTGCATTTGAATTGATAATCTATCAATCTACCTAGAAATTTAAAAGAAAGGAAAAATTAATTAAAACTTTTGGAAATTCAAATTATGCTCTCTCTCTCTCTCTCTCTCTCTCTCTCTCTCTCTCTCTATATATATATATATATATATATATATATATATATATATATATATATATATGTATCCGATAAAGCCAGAAACATTTATAAAAACAAAAGTCCATATTATAAAAATTCACAATTCTCTCTAAGATAAATAATATGGAAACAGTCAAATAACACCGTGAGGAAATTAATGCATTAAAGATATAATTAATGATTTGGTGTGAATAAAGTTAACTAATTAAAACTTGAATCAACAGTTAAAATGTGAAAAATAACGAAATGAATGAATATTAAATTTACATAGGCAGAATATATGTAATTCGCATAATGGTGTACTTGCTTTATAACCATCTTGAAAAAGAAAATAATGTAATATCTAGAATAGTAAACAAGATGGAAATACTGAGAAAATCAATCAAAACTATGTAAGAAAATGAAAAGGTAAACTGGAAGAAAGTATGAAACACATGAATGAACGTGCATCTAGTGTAAGAGGAAAGGAAATGAAAGATTAAATTATTATCGAGTAAACACTTAGTATTAATTAATGTAAATTCTGAACAGAGGAAGATGATTAAAGGAAAAGCAAAATATATAAAAATTAAAACCAAATCAAAATATACAAAGGAAACAGAATTAAAAATCAGATAATATATTGGATATAATACAAAAATGCAGATAAACAGAACTCTATATACAAATAAGTTGGTAGGTTCGCTTATCGTTCGATTCTGTTTAGAATTAGGTTTTCGGTTGCTTCTAAAGAATTGATCTTTCTCTTTCAATATCATTGTCTCCTTGTATCTTCATGGCATTAAGTGCTTTCTTGGGGAATTGATTTAAAAAAAAAGGAATTAATGACTGAACCCACCGGAGATGAAACTCTGACAAAGGCATTCCTGCCTGACCAGGGCAATATATTCGATACCCATTGCTGGCTTCATTAGTGATTTCTAGTGGCAAATCAAATTAGGCTAATTAAATATCTACGAGCTGTTCCATAGTTTAGTGTGAATATTAGGAGGGAAAGCACAGATACGTTGGTCTTGTGCCTTGCTAGCTCTAATCAGTAAATGTTGGTAAGTAATGAAATATGAATAGCAAACAAAAGCCAAAATGTATCTCGATAAGAAAATGAATCGAATTAAGAAGAGAACGTTCTATATAGTCAATGCTAAAACTGTCTGACAGTCAAGTCAATGTTTTCACAGCAAAAATTTGTCACTACTAAAATGCATATTACTTCAGATATTCAGTCATTTTGATGCATTTTAGTGAATGGAACATCCTGTTCTTCTGTTTTACATAACGTGCATTTTAATGATTTTCACACCTTGAGGCGCAATTCCAATGTCATCCCTCCACAAATGAATTCCTTATTAGGTAAAGTGACGTCCTGGCAAACTGTCATGTGATTAGCATACCTGCGCATATTTCTATCGGTGGCAAACTCCGCTGACAGAGGGCTCTGTCGTTTGCAAAGCCCAGCGGGCACCAATCTAACCTGAACCCCAGGGAGAACGCCACAGGGAAGGAATAAATTGAAAGGTCAGAGTAGCAACTGAGGAATAACGAAAGAAAGAATATACTTCGGATAAGGAAGCGTAAGAATCAGAAGGAAGAAATAAATGGAAACGAATAGATGGGTACAAAGACAAAATAAACAAATTAAATATACAGAGAATGATGTCCGACGGACCGTAGAAGACGTAGGCGGGAAGTATTGATCAAAAAGCTAAAAGGGAGGTAAAATATGCAGAAAATGGGAAGAGAAAATAGAAGGAAAATTTGTGAACTAAGAATTGAGAAGAAAAATGCCAAGGCTATTCGTGGCCAGAGAGAAAAAAATGAAAACATTAATTTGAAAAAGAAATGGAGAAAACGTAAGGGAGATTTTGGTAAAAATAGAACGCGATAGATAGATAGATAGATTGATGAACTGAAAATAATTGGAGTGCAATGGAAAAGGAAAGAGAAAGTCAAAAAGATAAAGGACAAAAAAGATTAAAAACGAGAAATATTAAATCAAACACCGAACGAGTGAAAACGAAATAAAGACGAACAGAAGGTGAAGAACATAAAAATAATGAGAAGAAATATACTGCTGTCTCCCAACAATAGTCTCTGATGTTTAGCAAGTTTATATGCGCAGTGCCTTCGATTCTGGTAATCAATATCTATAGCCTTGCTAAAGTTAGGAGTTAAGAGATGACATATCTCTAAATTTCCAAAAGAGAATGTGAGAATAAATGGCAAGAAATACAAACGGTAAACAAACTACATAATGTAATTCTTTCATATATGGATACTCTAATTACAGTATTCACTTATCTATAAAGTGCTCTATTACAAAAATCTCTACATTTTTAAATCATATCACATTACGCAAGGCATTAAAGTGACTATGACACTAGGGGTTACTTAGTCTGAAAGAACAGGAAAAAATGTGAACCATTATAAAGGAGACTGAACAATAGAAGATTAATATGGAAGGCATTAGATAGCGATTGATATTGCATTTAAATTTGTGAAGATCAATGTTGGCTGAGAAGTATGGAAACGGAAGATATTTCCACAAGATTGTTATAAGCAGTTTGTAGGGTTTGATTTGAGGCCGTAATTTCAAGTTGGTAACAAAAAATCAAAGTTCTGAACTGTTTAATGAAACAGATAATCCAGAGAGTATAATGAAATTAGATGAACATTTGTGTATTCCATATTGGACGTTTAGTCTGTCTACAGAATGTTCATGGATCGTTCCTTTTTTATGATAGCATATGTAAAATAAAATAAAGAAATTATTGAATTTAGTCAATTTGCGAGTTAGGTTAAACAGCTAGGATTTTGTCTAAGCTTTGTTCGTCTGTCCACACACGCTGTGTTAAGCACCATTCTTCAAACCAGGCACGGTGGTAAAAGTGCTGATATTTTAAAATTTATGTCACGCATTGTTAGGTATACACAAAAGGTGAAATATGATCACTGATGTTTATATTATTTTCAACGCGTGCATGTCTCGCAAAAAGTCAATTTCTACTGGATGTTACATCATTATCATGGGATGAAATCTCTGAATTATATAAGTAATTTTTCATACATTTCACAGCAAGCAAATTGATCAACTCACTAAGTGGCAAGGGTTTACCGAGTTTTAAAGAAACCTAGAAAATATTGAGGAGGTAGAGAACATTCAATGATCAGTATTCTAGTGGGCAGTAGATGACGATTGATTTTGGAGTTCATGTAGAGAAATATCACATATTACGAGAGAAGAATCTATTAATAGAGTACTTAGATTTGGCATCGAGTCTAGGTGTAAATGAACTGCGTGAGAAATTATGATTTGTTAGGCAAACATGTTCATCTTAACCGTGATTAGAAGACGAAACCTGCAGAGATCAGGCATAATTCCAGAATACTTTTTGAGTGACTGGCATAACGTTATACTCATTTGCACTGACAAGGATCAATCTAATAAAGATATTCAACCTTGGAGCATTTCAGCTACTGCCATGCCTCAATTCGCTGAAGCCAATGCACATCATACAGCACTACTTGTGCTGACTTGTGGACTAATCCACGTATCTCATGTAATCTTCACGACATGAAACAATCGGGAAAAGGGAAATAATAAAACCATTGTTATCAAAAGCATGCGAATGAGGAGTCAGAATAAATTTGGCTAAATTCTTGGCTACCAAGTCGGCATTTTCACACAAATCAGATATAGACGTTGAGGGGTATAAGCGACACAGTATGAATTAATATAAAGACACATCAAAAGTGTAGACGGATTAAAATGTCAGCAAGAGCTGAAGTCTCAATAAAATCCTCGCAGTGAAGATAATGAAAATCCCCGCGACTACCCTTCCCCATGAAAATAGTGAGAATTTAACATTATCAAATATCATATACGGTGTGAAGATATCCAGGTATTGAATCTTCGCTTATTGAGGAGAAACACATACGACAAGTTTCACGTGAATGTCATCATACGACTGTTCAAAGCAAATGTCAAGATCAGGACATGGAATGTTATGCCATCGTACCAAGGTGGAAAGTTAGATATAGTCCTGAAAGATGAAAATGAAAGTGGTGGGTATATTGTTATTCTATGATTATGTGAAACAAAATAGAAAACCTATGTCTCATAAACAACAGTCAAAGAGAAACAGTGATTGAGTTTGAATGAACTGTTGAGATAAAATTCGAAAAACAAAAAGAGAAAGTGTGTTACCCCAGAACACTTCCTCTTTGTGTTTTTCTAAAGGCGAAATACCGGAAGACATCAATAGATCAATAATGCTGCAATAGAAACCAGCAGAGATCAAATTAAAAGAAATATATATATCAGCATGATGAGTCATATCACAACACCAATGATTATATTTCTAATGAATGGAACATGTCGAAGAATTAAACAAACAAAAAAAAACTCGCTTACATCATTCATAAGCGGAAGACACAGGAGTATCGAAAATTTGTTTTTTTGCCTCTCATAGGCTAAACAAAAGTATTTGGTACAATCCATTACGAAGAAATGAATTTGGCATGCTTGCGGATAAGATACCAAATAAATGGAAACTAAATAATGAGATAGATAAAAGAAGTATACGCTTTTTCATACTAAGATTACTAGAAATCATATCAAGATTGATGATCTTTACACTAAAACCAATCAAAAGAGGCTATGCAGACTATGTCGTGTTGATGCATTTTCAGAAAGAAAACTGAACAAATAATGTCTTCAATAAAGGCATGAAGATAGGAAAAATGATTAACTATCAGAAAACAAGATGAACGGCTTTCAATAAAAGACACAATCTGAAATGTCAGTTTCAGTTATTTATTTATTTCTTGAAGAGTTGAAAAGTAGGTGCAGAAATGTAAGTATCTGAGTAGCAGAATAACGGCCATTTAAAAGTGGAACAGAGAAATGAAAAATATTCAGTGGAACAAAGAAAGAATTTTCGAAAAATTATTAAGGTATTAAAAAGAATAAACAAATGTAAATGTGATCGAATATTAGTATTGTTTAATTTCCAAGATAGCACTATATACGGACCAATATCTTCATAGATGAAGCAAAAACCTTAAGTGACAGAGATATGAAATGGACATCATAAGAAAGACGACCTCTAACATGTATGTGAGTTTGGTTTATTAGAAACGGCTTCGAACGCCGTCTACCAGTGTCCTCATCTACGCAATTTCTGGGACTATATCGGCGTGTTGATGGCTTGTATCGCTCTCGATAAACTTGTGTTCATGTATCTCTCATACGCGTGCGATAATGTCTCCTTCGTATTCTGGTGTGAAATGAATGGAGTTTCTCATGTTGCAAGCCCTGGCAAGAATGGTGATCTGGACGATGCGAATAGAGTGAATCTCGCGATACGAACGGTTTTCAAATCAGGCTCTTAACAGATTCTTTCAGAATCAGCTGAAGGTGAGGTTCAGAACTGATAAAAAGCGTTTGGTTTCGACAGATTTCAGCAAACGGTGGGTGAAAGTATCGATCTTCGTTCTTGTGAAAGTCCTCTTGGTTATAACGGGGTAGTTTCCTGTGATCATTCACTCCTGGTTAAGCTAGACACTTTTTGTTTGCCTACTTAATGTGGATAGGCGTTGCTAATTCCTGTTCCCGGCTTTCTCTTTCGTTATGATCCATGTCGAGATTCCCAACTTTCCTAGTTAGCTTTTAGCCCCTTTTCCTTCTTTGTCTTTTCGAAATGCAACATTTAATGTATGCTTTCCCCACTCCATTAGTGAGTGTGCAACTTGATTCTGTCTTTCGACAGAATACATAGCTACATTATTTTGAGGGGTGGATGGATCCTACTAACATCTGGTTTGTTTTAGTTTGTTTTGTTACAATATTTTATTTGCTTTTCAGGTTACATTCCCTTCCCCTCATTTCATGATTCATGAAATTTTTACATATACTTTTATTTAGGCATTATGAAATTTCTCGAGTTTTTATATCATGGGGTGTTTTGCAGGTCCCCTGTGAATATGAGGTACAGTGGTATATGCAGGATTGATTAGTGAGGGATGGGTTTCCCTGATAAATGCAAAAATTGTATTGGATGAATGGGTCGTGATTGTGATTAACTAGGACTAGGATAGTTAGCTAAGACCAGCCTTTCCCCACCTCCCCCGTTGGCATTATTCCACTATTATTGTATTTTTTACAATAATAAATATAATTGTTTTTTGCGTTGGTAAATTGTGCAGAACTCACAAACGGCGGATCGAGCATGAGGTATTTTGGTTGGTATGAACAACATCCGAGAAATAGAGACTTATTTAACAAAATAATATAACGCAAATACACTTAATTTATAGCATATAATTTACTTATCATGTAGATTGTACGTTACTATTTGGTGAACGTAAATTATTTTCTTCAACAGGGAAACTTAGACGTGCACTTACAAAAAAATATGCCCGGTTATGACTAGCTTATCGTTCTATTAATATGTAAATCTAAGTCAGTATAAGAACTTTATGTCAATGTTAATGTGAGCCATTACTCAACAGCGTGGCATTTTTTTTAAGCTCGGCATTAATGGTAAAGACATATAAATAATACCAATGTTTATAAACCTATAATTAATATAATACCTTTTGTAGAGCGAGGAGGATGATATTCCCTTCGAAGTAGATGCTGCGTTTGTAGTATCTTGTCCGGGCCGGAGGACTTCTCTCCACCTCCCCTCGTTGCTTAGACAGAATCCTTGGTCTTGTCCCGTAACATCTATTTCATAGCGGTGTTATGACCGCCTATGCCTAGATTAGACAAGCTATGACCAGATTACACCAGCGGCCTGAGCGGAAACACTCAGGTCCTCACATTAAAAAAATATCACTGGCTCGGTGGGGGGTGCAAGTTAAACCCCAGGAAGAGAGAAGAGGAACTTCCCGTCGGTGTAGATGCTGCGGTTGTAGTATCTGATTCGTGCCGTTGTTTCATTGATGGTAGAAGGGTTTTTTCCAGTGATGGAATTTTCGACACCGGTGTGGATCATCTATGGGTGATGCTGCAATTGTTTACCAGGTCGACGAGTGAACCGGTATGAGCTTTTGATTGGAATCATATAGATTGGTTATTTTTTGTTTTATCATTAGTCTTAATATTATTATACCGATAACCATCAGAGGGTACTTTTGTTAAAGATAATTCAGATGGTTCGGAAAGAGTTGGATGTGTTTAATTATGATTACACCTATTTTGGAGTGATCACTAGTGATGGCTGCGTTATTCTTCAAATCATGTTCCCACAGGGCCTGGAACTCAACACAGAGGCCTACATCAAGTGCCTTAAGGAGGTCGTGCTGCCCTTCGTCAAGAGCGTGGCTGCTGAAAGAACCTATGTCTGACAACAGGACACAGCACCATGCCACACTAGCAGTAGAAACCAGTCATGCCTGTCGGTCAATTTCTGCGAGTACATCACACCTTAAATCTGGCCATTAAACTCCTCAGACTGCAACCCCCATGATTATTATGTGTAGGGCGCAGTTGAGCAATAGACTAATAAAACTCCTTGCAAGAACAAAGACGAACTGAAGGCAAGGGTTATGACAGCATTCACCAACTGCATCAAGGAGACCGTTCAGAAGATTTTTGCGGTCGTGGTTGAAGGCAATAGCGATTTTATTTAATAAATTTTCTCTTTAGCATTTCAAGATATTTTTTTGTAATTTTGGTAAATATTTTTATTTAAATGAGATGCCAGTGTTTTAATTTTTGCTTCATTTAGCGGATAATTTATCCATCGCACATTAAATACACGTACAAACACCCATACTCCCCCCCATATATATATATATATATATATATATATATATATATATATATATATATATATATATATATATATATCACACAGGAAATAATCCAAAATTACCTCAAGTCGGTATAACCTATTTCAGACGGCGCAACCTTGCGCTAGTCTTGTACAACTCTGGATTGGACTCATCTTGGAATCAGGGATTTAGAATTTATTTTATATTGCAGTCGAAGAAAAGATACCGAACCTGCCCAAAATGACGCCTCAGTCATTTAAAAAGCCCGCGTTGGTGGTAAACAGGGGATTTATCTCTCTAAAAGAAGAAAAGGCCAGGTAGAATCGCTCTCGATTAAGCTCCCCTACCGCCCAGGTCAACACTCCTCCCCCTTCTCTTGGACATAAGTAGAGGCTCACACCTTGTTTCTTCTTCAGGAAGTGGTTCCCGGAACTCTCTCTCTCTCTTTCTCTCTCTGTCTCTCTGGCCTCCGTACTAGTGCTGCTGTGTTTCTCCCGTGATGTGCGCAGTCTGTGGCATTACCTCTTCATTCTGAGGGTACACGGTTGACAGTTCCCTGGTTGCTGTTTCCGACTGGTAGTTAGGAGCCCTAACTCTTGCGTAGCGTCTTGAGCGGCCGCTCTGACCAACAGTTGTATAATATCGGGGTGTTTGTGTGCCATGTCGCGCATGGAAAGGTGTCCCTGCAGTCATCACCGGTGGGCAACCCTGAGTCCACATGATGCAGGCTTTGCCCACTTCCCTCTGCCCACGTCACGGTCGATAACTGTCGGCTTCTTTTACATCAGGCCTTCTCATCTTCCAAACATAATTCCACATGATGACTTACAAAGATCGAAAAAGTAAACGTAAACCAGCCCTTCAAAAATCACCTAAACGCTTCAACATCTCATTTTCCAACATCCGTGGCATTAGAACCAATTTCTACAGTGTGGAATCTTTCCTCACTGCAAACTGCCCGGATATACTGGCTCTATGTGAGACCAAACTTGACTAATCTATCCCCTCCTCTGAACTCTCGATCCCTGGCTACCTTCCTCTCCTCAGAAAAGACTCTCTAACTCACTTGCATGGCCTTGGTGTCTACGTCAAGGACCATCTCCCTCTGCCTAGAGAGTTCTCACTCGAATCGCCCGACCATTCGTACATGTGTCTCCGGTTATCTCTTCTCAATGCTGTAAGCTATCTCTTCTTCCTTTATCGCTCGCCATCCTCTCAGGACTGTGAAATACTTGATGTCATTTCTGACAGCATAGACAAGGCTCTCTCTATCTCTCTCCACCCGTACGCTCACATATTTATGTTTGGCGATTTTAACAATGGCTTAAGAATGCTTCTACCGACCTCACAGGCATACACACATTTAACTTTTCAGTTTCTGAATCCCTCACGCAGATAGTTGACGTCCCCACGCATTTTGCATACAAACCGGGACGGTAAGACCTCTCTTCTCGACCTGTGTTTTACCTCCATCCCCGAGTCTTGTAGTGCCACGCAGCTCTGCCCACTTGGTAACTCTGATCATACGGTAGTGTCTATTAACATCTCCTTCAACCCCACCCCCTGCAAAAAGCCTGCTACTACCCGAACCTCGTTCTGCTACCAACGAGCTGACTGGGATTCGTTCCGTGATTTCCTCCGCGATGTCCCTTGGGATGTTACATTTAAGCTCCCGGTTCAAGAATGTGCTTCAGAGATCTCTTCTTGGGTTAAAGCTGGAATTGACGCTTTCATCCCCTCAAGGAAATTCAGGGTCAAATCGCGCTCCTCCCTGTGGTTCTCCGCTGCTTTCTCAGCCGCCATTGTCCATGTCCATTAGAATGTCTGAAGCTCAACTCTCGAGAGCTCCTCTCTGCGGCTGCTCGGTCTCACGCTATCTACTGACCTGAGATGGAACAAATACATCGAGTCGATTGCTTTATCCACCGCAAGGACAGTTGGCTCCCTGTGCCGGGCCAGGACATCCTTCTCCCCGTAATCGATCCTACAAATTTACAAATCAACCATCCTCCCTAACATGGTGTAATGCTGCCATATATGGTCTGGAGCTCCTTCTGTTTGCCTCAAGGTTCTTGATAATATCCAGAGACAGATATGCTATGTAACTGACGCTGATCTAGCTTCTCGTCTGCAGTCTCTCTCTCACAGCCTCACCGTCGGCTCTCTCTGACTCTTTTATAAATACTTCCATGGTAATTGCTCTGATGATCTGCTATCGCTGGTTCCCAGGCTCCATGAATTCAAGCGTCCTACGAGACTGGCATCCTGTTCCCGCCCTTTCACTGTTGAAACTGTTAAATGTAGACGTCTCTTCTACTCCAATAGATTCATATCTCGCACCTCACGCCTATGGAACTCCCTTCCTCATTCACGTTTCCTTGACAACTATAATCTCCAACTATTCAAGTGTAACGTCAATCGACATCTCCAGTTGCCTTGATCTATCCTCTATCCTTCTCCACATCCTTTTCTCTAACATTCCTATCTGCTCTCGCTCCAAATCATATGAGACCCCTAGCGTGCTAGTGGCTTCCATCCTTGCCTGGGGTGAAAAGCTTTAAAAAAAAAAGAAAAAAAGAGTATTTTGAGCCTTCTGATAGATTAAACCTTCTATTGGTGAAATATAAAATGAGTCAGCTCATTTTGGCTGGCTCACTAGTACACCAAGGTACCCAAAATCTCCACTCCCACCATTTTGGGTACATTATGGAATCTTCTTTCAAAATATTAGTAAATCAATATTTATATGTAAAAATGCTTTAGTATTCATAATTTTTTTTTTAAATTAATATCCAAAAAAATTAGTTATATCATTTTGTCCACTGTTAAGTATTTCAGGTTAATACACATTAATAACAATATTATAAATTTGGGTTGTGATCACATCAAAAAAGTGGAAAAAGTTGTTATTTTACCCATAGCTGGGACCCATTAAAATAGGCCCTATCATTCCGGATCAGAGTGATTCTGAGAGTCATTCAGAGGAGGACTGGGCTAAAAGTAGGATTTTTAAGTTTATACTCCGAGACTAAGGACTCACATTCATACCAAAAATTGACGTCTCTTAAGACAATAACTAATGGATGCAGTTTTACGTCCTACCAAGGACTAATAAGGACCTTATAGGTTAGTACCAAATATAACAGGAATGAAAGCCCGTAATTTCTCTTTTGTAATTGGCTTTGTAAACAAATCCGACACGTTATTTTCCGATTGAAGATATTCAATTTGTACTGTTTTCTTTTGTACCTTAAATTCGAACTGTATACGAATAAACCATGATCGTCAACCCAAGTCTACGCTTATATTTAATGAATTTTTAATTTTAATAGAGCAGCTTCACATTTTGAAGCAATTAACATATCGTCGACCCAAATAATCAGAATTACTAATATTTCATTATTAAATATTCTTGTGTACAGGTATGGGTCAACTGGGGACGGTTCATAATGTTGTTCAATTAAATTGGAATGTAGTAATATATTCCACGTACTTACGCTTTGTTTGAGCCCACATAGTGAATTTTTCAGTTTCCATACATAATTATTATCATTTTCCAAAAGCTTCTGGCGAGTCTATGTATATTTCATATTCAATCGGAGCATTTAAATACGCTGTTTTAACATGCATATGGTGTATATCCCTACCATAATGTGCGGCCATTTGTATCAAAATTCTGATTGTTATCATGTTTGTTGTTAGACAGAATGTTTCTACATAATTTTCCCCGTATATCTGCAAGAAACCTTTTGCTACAAAACGAGCCTTATACACTGGCGAGCCATCCTCAGTTCGCTTTATAATATAAACACATCGGCTGCCGATAATATTTTTATCATCCTGGGCCTTTTTCAATTCAAATGTATCATTTGATACTAGGAATTCCATTTCTTTTTGCATAGCGGCTATCCATCGTTTGGAATTATCAGAATTTATGGCTTCTTGATAGTTCTTCGGGATACATTGCACCGAATAGTGAATGTCACATATATTACATTGACCCATTCCAAAATAGTCTGGCTTTCTTCTATTTCTGGACGGATAACGCGGAATTTGCCCCTCCTCTTCGGTTGTATCTGCTTTTATCTCAAGGTTTGCGTCTGATTTTTTCTCCTCTATATCATCTGGTATCACACCTTCCTTTAATTGTGGATTTTGAACGGGTTTTCTATTTATAGGCCCTATCTCGTAACTAAGCCATACTAGTTCGTGTTGGACCAGTTCCTCGCAGTTAATGTTGTTTTCATCGGGATCCTCCACTTGCTCAAAGAAATCTGTAAATCTGACGCATCTGATCTTCCTTATTATTTGACTTTGTGAGAAATAAATCATATAGGCCGGACTTGTTTTGTCATAGCCAATGAATATGCCTGTTTCACTTTTTGGGTCTAGTTTTGCCCTGTTGTCGACATATGTGTAGCAAATTGTACCAAAAATATGCATGTAACTTATGTTGGGTTTGTAATTCGTATAAGACTCGTAGGGAGTCTTTTTAATGTTACTATTATAGCAACGGTTTCTTATATATACGGCGGTATTTAATGCATAGACCCACAGATTTTGGGGTAACTTAGATTCTATTAGCAAACATCTAGCCATTTCAAAAAGCGTACATCAACTACGTTCAGCGATTCCAATCTCGTGCGGCGAATAGGGGCTGGTCCTCTCATGTGTAATGCCTTCATTTATTAGGAGGTTTTCGTAATCATCAGAAGTAAATTCTCCACCATTATCTGCTGTTCTAATTATGTTTGATTTTCTATGAGGTGAAATATCAGACAAATACATTCTTGTAGCTTGTAGGGTATCAGATTTGTTTTTCAGAAAATATATCATAATAAGTCCTGAATATTCGTCAACAAGGTTTAATACATATGAATAGGGTGCCAATACCCATTGGTGAAATTGAACCCGCTAAGTCGCAATAAACTCTGAAGAAGATGTCTGTTGATTTTGGGATTTGATCCCTACTTCTATATTTCGTCATTTTACCTTTAATACATGTGTCACAATTTTGTAAGCCCTTTGTAGATGTAATTGTCATTCCAGTGACGTGTTCTTTTAACATCCGAATTATTACAGTGGCCTAATATTTTATGCCAAGTCCTTAAGTCGTGGGTAGCTGTTTTCACAGATTTAATACTTTTCAAATAATACGAACGTCCATTTTGTTGTATATTAAATTCAGTTCCGTCTGGGTATATTAACTTTGAATTGTCTCGGTGAAAATGAACTTTAACACCAGTTCTAACAGCAGAGTTTTGTTTCATCTGTAATTACATGATTTGTCGCACTCGTGTCGACTAGGTAAGAAATATAACTATTGGGTATAGTATCCAACCAAAACAAAAAAG
Source organism: Acanthosepion esculentum (assembly GCA_964036315.1). Taxonomy (NCBI): domain Eukaryota; kingdom Metazoa; phylum Mollusca; class Cephalopoda; order Sepiida; family Sepiidae; genus Acanthosepion; species Acanthosepion esculentum. Next base: position 110,194,818 of record OZ038478.1, read on the forward strand.
CATATGTTCGCTCATTCGTAAAAGCTTTTACATTTTTACAAAAAAAGATTCCTTGTACGTAATTGACATGCATGCCCGGCTCTTCCAAAACGAAAGCAGACGATATTTGATTTTCTATTATTATTCTTCCTGTTCCTGTTCCTGTTCCTGTTCCTGTTGTTGTTGTTGTTGTAATAGTTGCTTTTAAGCCCCTTGTTTTGAATATCACAATTGCTAGTCTGGTAGATTTCATGGACTGGTTTTCTAAATTGTTTAAATGACGTTCTCAGTTGCATTACGTTATTTCCTTGATTTGGGGGATTACACATTTTTTCAGTTTCTTCATAACTATGTAACGCAATTTTAAACTCAGTGAAAGTTCATTTTTTATCTTTTTGAGTTATGACAGTCGTGAATGGTTTGAATGTTGCTGGTTATTCCTTTAAAACCATGGCTATTAGCAGCCCATCTGAGATAGTCTCACCTGCCATTTTAAAGCATTTGTGACATTCTCAGCTCGTATAATATTATCTGTTACGGATTCATTTTCTCGTCTCCTTAACGAGGTTAGTTCAGTATATAAAGCAATAATTTTGGGTTTACCTTTTGACAAGTAAACACGCAATATTCTTTAAGCTTGGCGTCCGTTCTCCAGGCTTCTCATATTATTAAAGACAAACTCCTTTCACCCAGGTATTGTATTAATTCGGCGAACACGGTCGCATTTTTCTCCATAAAATCATCATCATCTTCTTTCTGGTCATCTTGGCAAAGAATGATGTCATGAAGTTTTTGTATTCTAAGGTAGCCTAGGAATTTCACTTCCCACAATTCATATTTTGAATCGTCTCCGTCAAAATACAGTCGTAATCTGGGTTCATAACCTTTGTTGAACATGTTCAACATAGTCTATGAATATAGAATCCAAAGTTCCCAAAAACTCCAACAAATATAAATTTTAATTAAATTCCTGTTAAATCGCCAGAGCCAAGGGCTGTGAATATATATAATAGGTGGTTTCCTATGTGGTAGATAGCCTATTCAATAAAATAACTCTTCTTTACTATGCACACCCGTGGATCTTATTCAATTTACGACATTTGTATTCTCACAATACATTGTAATGTTTGAAGGAATAGTTACATAATATATCCTGTTTGACAATCCATATAATAACTATATGTGATGGCTTCAAAGAACAACAAAGAATGGTTAGGTCGCTCAAAGAAAACCGATTACAAAGGAAGATACAACTACGAATCTACTGTTGTATATGAGCAGAACCAGATCGTAGATGAGCATAAACGTGTTACCAGTTGAAAAGTTAACCACGCGAATCTTCTAGATTTCTTTCTCCTTCTTTGTGCAGGGTAGTGTACCTCTGTTGTCTCACCTCATTTCGTGGCTGAGCGTATTACAGGTGGAGGAACTAATGTAAATAGGTTTCCATAGAAGTAGCGATAGATTAACGAGAATCTTGAAATATTTCGTTTCTGGGAAAGGAGTTGAAAGGTGGAAAACATTCCATCAGTCAGGAGGCTGCATAGACACTTTTGGAATCTATCCAAACTGGAAAATGAAGATTGGCTCGTTCCAGCTCTAGCCTCAGCTGTACACAATTCTCCATCTGAACTTTGTCTTGTAAAGCTAGTGTATCGCAGGAGGAAGACTACAGGAAAATCGACCAGTTTCCAGCATCTTTTTTGATGTATTATGCATACGAGTTTCACTTGAGATCTGAGGTGAACTTCACTCCCAATCGTTGCGCAAGGTGAGGGGCCTCATTGAGTGAGTATTTTATCGGACAGTGTTCTTTGCTTTTTGATGATGGAACGTTTCGAAATTGGGTAGATTTAGAGACAAAAAAACTTTGTGAAGAGTTTGCCTAATCTGAGGAGGATGAGGAAATTTCCGGCTCATTTGGTTAGTGGTTTTTCAGAACTTGCGAAATTGAAGTCCTTTTCTTTTTACCTTGGTTTGGACTGATTGGTCATAGCTGCTATTTGCATTTTCCAGAACTATCTTGCAATGCTGGAATAGATACTGAAGTGAAAACGTGTTTGTCAATTGTGTTTTGAAGTCATATTTTCTTGGGTATAAGAATTAACATAACAGTATGCATCCATTCAGAGATTATGGCCGCTGTCATGGTAGCTCTATATTTGAAGAGTACCCAGGAAGGGGTTTCAACCGTACAAAATCTGAAACTATCCTAGTCAGCTTTTGTGTACCGAAAACATTCCCCCATAAAACAGAATATCAAGAGATGCTTTTGGTTTGATATCGAATTTAACACTGACTAGAAAATTGCCTGAAGTGCCTAGGGGATCTAACACTTTAGCAGAACAATTTTAAGAGCAGGATGTGAGGAAGAGATCTACTTCCTCTTGTATCGAGAACGTGGGTGGGATGATCAATGATATGAATCAGTTCGTAGGCGATGGGGAAATCACGGGAGTATCAGTCTTATTTATATTTTTAGTTAGAGTGGACTAACTAATGTTTGTGATGGGTATTAAAACACAGCAAATATGTATTAAAGCCGTTTTTACTCTGTTTTCTGGAGATTCACTGGCATTGTTCTTAAAAAATTAATTGATCGATCGATTCATTTTCAACGGCTTTGCAGCTTATTTAAAGCCAGAAAAATATTTTTAGATTGAGTTGAGATAAATATGATTTATTGATACGACTTTTTTCTAATTAATCCATAGTGCAGGGAGAAGGAGTGGATTTATAACTTTCCTAAAGGTATTCCCGCTAAAGTGAATACAACGAACCCAATTGGAATTGCAACTTGGTTCTCCGATTAAAAATTCCTACCTATTATACATTATCCCACCTGCATATCCATATCCATGCTTGCAGGAACTAGTATTCCCAAGCGGTCACCCATCTCTGGACTGACCAAGCTCGACGTTGTTTTAACTTCGGTTATCGCACATGAACCGATGTTTCAACATAATGTGGCAGCAGTTGTTCTGATCAGTGGTAAACTCTATGTGCCTACGATTATTTATAGCCGCGTTTTTATTTCTTCCCCCTCGGACAAAGTTAAGGTCTTCGCAGTTAGTTTTTCGTCAAAAACCGCACAAGATCCCCAAAACAATTCTCATTCTGAATTCTTTTCTCTAAGTTTCACTATATCGGCTCAGGAAGTTCTCAGAATAATAAAACAGTGTATTTTATGATTTACTATCTACAGTATTTAATAGATTATGCCCAGAATTGTGACCAATCATTTCAAAGTTGATTAACTGATGTCTGAAAAAAATAAACGTTTTCCAACCAAGTCTGTTATCAACTGATTATATTGTTTTCAAGAACGCTGGTAAGCGCTCCACTCCATCACATATATCGATTCATGAACCTCCTTGGTAGGATTATCAAAATCTTTGAGTCACTTATCAACAAGGGGACAGTTGATCCCCTCACGAGAAAAAAAATTCCTTTGTGACAATGTAGAGATTTCTGTCCTTTTAGTAAGTTGCGGATACTTACATTGACATCTCCAACAATATCAGCTAGGCGGTCGATAACAGATTTCTTATTAGAGCGTTTGACCTTAAGCCTGTCAAATGTGTTCGACAATGTGTGTCATTGAGTGTTGCTGTCGAATATCCCCAGCTATGGAATCCCTGGATAAGTAAGATATTAGCATAGTCTTTCTCTTAGTTAAGTATATAAAATTTGTTTGAATATACAGACTTCCGAGGTTCATGAGATCCCTGGAAGCATCACCCAAAGCATTCTCCTTGGCCTTACTCTTTTTTGCAATATTAATGATCTTCCTAGCAGACGTCTCAGTTCACAATATAGAAACTTCCGTCGCGATGTCCCCTGGGATGTGGTCTTTGAACTCCCCGTTCAAGAATGCGCTTCCAAGGTCTCTTCCTGGGTAACAACGGGAATCTAGGCTTTCATCCCCGCTAGAAAATATAAGGCTAAATTGCGCTCTTCGCCTTGGTTCTCTGCTGCGTGCTCAGCTGCCATTGTTCATAGGAATCACTTCTTCCGCCTATATCTTAGTGACATGTCATATCGCAACAGATGTCTCTTTGTCTCAGCCCGTAATGAATGCAAGCGTGTCCTCAATTAAGCTATTTGCTGATAGAATGAAACAACATATTGCATCTCGCAAATTCGGCTCCAAGGTTTATTGGCGTCTCTGAAAGTGTGTACTTAACAACAGCAAACCTTCATTACCTCCTTTGTTCAACCAATTTGAGGTCCTGAAGTCCTGAGCTGATAAGGCTGAGTGCTTTGCCTGGAAATGCTCTTCCACCTCAACACTCGACTCATCCGGTGTACCCACTTCCGATTTCCCCCCTAGAACTGAGGCTATAGTGAGCGAGTTGCATATTACCTCATCATTGGTATTGAACGTCATCTCAAAATTAGATTCACATAAGGCTCGCGGTGGCAACGGGATATCAGCCATTTCCCTGATGAAATGTGCTCCTGAACGGGCTCCTGCCCTCTACAAATTATATAACTACTCCCTGAATGAATCTTCCTTCTAAGCCTGCTGGAAGTCCTCATCTATTGTACCTCTCTTTAAGAACCCTGGCATCACTCTTCGGCAAAGGATTTAAAGCGTTAATCAATGCCGAAGTGGTTAATCACCTTATATCCCACAATCTGCTCTCTGATAAGCCAAATGGTTTTCGCTTTGCCTGTTCTACAGCTGATGTGCTCACGGCCATAACTCCACAATAACGGAGAATCTCGTGGCATGGCTCTAGATATCTCTAAAGCGTTTGATAGAGTCTGGCATGCCGGCCTCCTTCGTAAGATTAAGGGATACGTAATTTCAGGTGGATTATTTGACTTAATACGATTATTCCTGTCAAACCGTGTAAAGAAGGTCGTCCTTAACGGATTCTCCTCCAGTTCCATTCCCATGAACGCAGGTGTTCCCTAAGGCTCTATCCTACGCCCTACTCTGTTCCTTATCTTCATTAACGATCTCCCCAATATCGTCAGTTCCCAAGTAGGCATCTACGCTGACGACACTACTATTTAATCCTTCCTCGATAGCAAATCTGGTATCGCTGACAAAACTAGCCTGGCCTTTATTCTCGAAAAGGAACTCCAATCGGTTGTAGACTGGGGCAGGAATTGGCTGGTTAACTTTAATGACTCTAAAACAAACAGCTCTCTATTACTCACCACAGGGAACCATACTTGCCGCCCATTAGAATGCCTGATGCTCAACTCCACGAAAGCACCACGTTACGACTGCTTGGTCTCACACTGTCCGCTGACCTGAGATGAAACAATTACATTGAAACAATAGCTTCATCCACCGGAAGGTAAGTTGGTTCCCTGTGTCACGCCAAAAAGGTTTTTCTCGCCTGAGACCATCGTTCAAATCTTAAAATGCACCATTCGCCTTTGCATGGAATACTGCTGCCATATATGGTCTGGTGACCCCGCTGTTCGCCTTAATGTTCTCGACAAGATCCAGCGACAGATAAGCAATGTGGTTGGTCCTGATCTGGTATTTCGTCGTCAGTCGCTCTCTCACAGACGTTCCATCGCCTCCGTCTGTGGTTTCTGCAAATAATTTCACAGTAACTGCTCCGACGAGGTACTTCGCTAGTTCCCAGACTGCATGAATTTAAGCGTGCTACTAGGCTGACATTTCGGTCCTGCCCTTTCAATGTCGGATCGGTTAAATATGGCCGTCTCTTCTACTCCAATAGCTTCATGTCACGCACCTACCAGAATTCACTTCCAGATCCGTGTTTCCCTGATAGCTATAATCTCCAACTATTCAAATGTAAGATGTAGATGCCATGAACTATCCCCTGCCCTTCTCTTCATCCTTTCCTCCATCACGCGTCTTTACTCACGCTCCCTTTCTGTAATCTCTGCGTACTAGTGGCATGCCGCATTGCTTGGGATGAAAAGCTTTAAAAAAAGCTTAGATTTTCCAAGGCTTGTCCCCTTTTTTGTTGAAGCACTACATTTTCTAATTAAATGTAAATGTTCCGCAAATATACTTTGATTAAAAAACAGTATTTTATACTTTTTGAAACCTTTTGTATGTGGTCTTAAGATTTTGAACAGAAGTGTATTTATATATGATTATTTAAACACTTTTATTCGTAAAATTGTATATTAAAATTGTTGAATTTGTATTGATCAATAAATACATATGAAGCCTTTTTTAATACTTGAACGATACAACTTCGTAATGTTTTTCTTCAAACAAAATTTTTTATTTGTATTGTTTCTTAAATTATGCGAATAATGATTTTTAATATAAACTGTAGCATACAACTTGAATGGTTTTCCAGTTTTATATATTGTGGATTTTAATGTTAAAACACTTTACTTCCTTCAAAGCTTGGATGGTAACTAGCGTAAGAGAAGGAATACATTGGGGAAAGAGAATAGAATCCTTTCCGCCATCTTGCCCCAAAAGTAATGAAAATATACGTATAATATGGTGAATATAAGTATGGACATACCTGATTGCATATGTGCTTAAAGGGCATTGAACCTAAAACAATTAGTTTTTCAATTAATTGAAATTATTATATAGACAATGCACTTAATAATAAAAACTGATTTCAAGAGAATAACATGCCACGAGAGGTTGAAATATTGAATGAAAAAGTCTGGAACACCTTTCTTTTGTGCATATATATATATATATATATATATATATATATATATATATATATATATAAGAGCCAGAACCTATCTACCTAGACTTTACCCAACGGATCATCAGTATTATCATGATGATCCGGTAGGTGAAACCTGGGTGTATAGACACTGGCTCTTTCGGCATTTTATTGACCACTTTCACGTTAAACTTAGGTACTCTGTCGGTTTTTCTTTTCTTTTCGTTAGACATTGCAGTGCTGGTTGATTTTCGTAAGCAGTACAGATGGTTTTAATCTTTTCTTTGTTATTGAATATTTTTTTAAAATTATCAGTTTGTCTAATATTTTTTATCTACAAATTCTATTATCGTTTTTTTTCACACCGCCAGACTTATAGTTTAAAATAAACTAAAATAATATGTGTGTGTAGATAAACGAATTTAGTTTCATTCAAGATCAATCCATAGGTATATTTCATTCTGTTTAGCAACCTCCATATATATTATTCTATCTGTCTATCTATCTATCTATCTATCTATCATGGTGAAACAGACCTAGACTATAGATAATAGACTCTCCCATCTAATATAAGTAGGAGTCAGTGAGAGTCGAATACGGAAAATAGTCAGCTACCACAACTCGATTACTCTGCGTAGTACTTATTATGACAAGTTCTTAACGTTTTTGTACGTTGAACATATTTAGGACCGAATTTAGTCCAAATACAGTTTCCACTGAGGAAATAACTCTACAACACTATCTATCTATCTATCTATCTATCTATCTATCTATCTATCTGTTTGTCTGTATGTTGTGTTTTGTGTGTAAAATGATAATTGGCATCACCACGGATTTGACATAAACATGCTTTTTACACTTTTAGCTCCAGTAAAACATTTTAAAATAATTTAATATGTGTACCCATTAGTTTTTTGAGACATTTCAATGCGAACATTTGTTACAAAAAAAAAATTAGAATGATATACAGAATTGTAAAAGTTTCAAAATAATTTTTCTATACATACAACTATTTCACTCAACTTCTCTTTATTTTGATTTCATTTTTAGCATAATGCGTTAATGGGATAATCGACACGAAGCTTTTATCAATATTGCAAGCACCGGCATTGCTAACAGTTTCTAATCGGCGTACGGATAATGGCACCATATCTCTTCTAATACGGCGGCTGGAAAGGAGATTCGTTCTTAAAATATTGACATGAAAAACTGGAAATGATAGCAAGGCATATAATATTTTACACACCGCAAATACAGGTATAACATACAGACGTAAACTCATATATACACATTAACAAATATATTCATCTTAATATCTTTTTGTGTAATTCCGTATGCTCTTTTACGTCCGCGAGCATGCGCTTGGATTTATTCTTCGTTATATATTAAATTCAGAGAAAAATGGCGTGATGATATAATAAACATATAAAAAGACAGGGTTGGAATAAAAGGTATTACTTTATGTCAGATAAAATATACAGAATTATCATTTTCCCCATAACTTTACAAATATTATTAAAGTGTTAAACATTCGTACAAAATAAAAATAATTCTATAATGAAATTTTACAATTATCTTTCATAGAAAACATTCAAATGAATATGCATTGTAAAGAATATACTAACACGTTATATATATAAAAAAGATTTTTCAAAAAAAATGTCTGAGACGTTAGAATAATTGACGTGGTGTTTAAGGAAATTTCTGGAACGTTAGAAAACTTAACAGATTAGTAGGAGGATAGAAATGATTGTGCAAAGAAAAGGATCATCAATTTGAAAATTATTGCTTTAATTGTTCAAAAGTTAGTGACAAATATGTATTGTAATTATGACGAAAATACGATTTACTGCGTATATGTTTATATTGTTGTTCAAACACACAGACACCGACATGCATGCGAACATATATATATATATATATATATATATATATATATATATATATATATATATATATATATATATATATATATACAGTAGCGGCCATAATATAAGAATAGGAAACGACAAATACATAAGTATGTGTATTACTTAAAAATTAATGCATGATTAGCAATGACATTTTTACCGAATAAAGATTAGGGTGTAATGCATAAATATTATACAAAGTTACAAAAATTTACATAATTGTTTTTTTTTTTAAATAAAGATTAAATGGAACAATGGAAATAAGCTACTGGACAAAAGTTTGGGAACAATGTTAATAATTTGCATAAACTTTTAATTTACATTGTTAAAAAACTCGATGGAGCTTTTCAACAATAAGTAAAAGTTCATTTACCATTATGACTTTATTTTTAAGCAATATGGCAAATTCTACACGCAAAACGCTCTCTTTTGAAGAAAAAAACTCATTATCACTAACTATCAAGAACAAAAGTCAATTTCCGAAATGTCTGATATTGTTCATAGGTCTAAAAGTGTCATTCATCGTGTAATTAGCAGGTATAAAACCGATAAAACGTTAGATGCAAAACCAAAAACCGACAGACCTCTAAAAACATCGCAAAGAGAAGATCGAAGAATTGTTAGAATATCTACAGAAAACCGTTTTGAAACTGCTACATCAATTGCCCGTAAATTTAATGAAGAGACAGATAATAAAATCTCAAAGAAAAGGGTTGCTCGCAGGTTAAAAAATGCTATATTGCATGCTTCAAAGCGTATTCCAGCTTTGAAGCCTTTCATTTCAAAGCTAAACCAAAGGGCACGCCTGGAGTATGCGAGAGAACATGTTGTTTGGACTGACGCACAATGGGATACAGTTAATTTCAGTGACAAGTCCAAGTTTACTATATTTGGTTCTGAGGGCAAAGCTTACGTACGCCGTAGAACAGGTGAAAGACTGTCTTCGCAATGTGCCAAGAAAACCGTTAAGTTTGGTGGCGGCAGTGTGATGGTGTGGGGAATGATTTCATCTGCAGGAGATGACCCTATCATCTGCGTACATGGCAATATCAATGCTGAGATTTACAAAAGGCTTCTTCAGCAGCATGTGGTACCACGATTACTCCATAATCTTTATGAATCTCCTATTTTCATGCAGGACAATGCACCTTGCCACAAGGCTTAGAAGGTTATGGCTTTATTTGAAGAAGAAGGAATCGCCCTAATGAAGTGGCCAGACCAGAGCCCCGACCTGAATCCAATAGAAAATGTTTGCAAGACAATTGGAGAAAGGGCACAGAAAAGAAACCCGAACAACCAGGATCACATATGGGAGTTATTGAAAGACGAATGGGGGGGGGGGAATTACTGCTGATGTTTGCAAGAAATTAATTAGATCATGTGGTCGACGATGCAGAGAAGTCATTGAAAATAAGGGGATGTTCACCAAATATTAAATTTTGTTGATATTTTGTTCACAATCAAGTATTAACAAGATCGTTCCTTAACTTTTGTCCAGTAGCTTATTTACTTTGTTCCATTTAATCTTTATTAAAAAAAACTATTATGTGAATTTCTGTAACTTTGTATAATATTTATGCATTACACCCTAATCTTTATTCGGTAAAAATTTCATTGCTAATCATGCATTACTTTTTAAGGAATACACATATTTATGTCTTTGTTGTTTCCGTTCCTTATATTATGCCCGCTACTCTATATACGCGTTTATGTGTTTGTTGGTATGAGAGCAAATTTGGATAAGAATTCAAACGAATAGTAAATATATTAAAATATTTTGATAAAAGAATACGAGTCTACATAAATAAATACATCAGAAACTGCATTGAATTCAGTTCAAAACTTTAATGATCGTGTTAAATTTAAATGCCGCTGTTCAAATACTTAGCATGACCCACGTTTCGTCAAGCTAATATAGATTTTTCTCTTTTGAATTACTTTTACCAATACGCCGTTTCGTTTCTTCACATGCAATTGTTTCAATCGAGACTGTCATTCCCGTGTTGGCATGTACAGTCATAATATACTTCGCGACGCCATCATACACCCCCTACCCTCACACACACACACACACACACACTCACACATATATATATATATATATATATATATATATATATATATGAATATATATATATATATATATATATATATATATATATATATATATATATATATATATATATATATATATATATATGTATAGGCAGCATATCTGCATTCAAACATGTTTCATTCATAAAATATATACGTATTATGCTTATTTTTATACTGAGCTTTGTACTGTCCAGTTCTCTAATGTATTTCTTGATGTTAAGATGGAATGTCTTAAGGAAGACGTCGTATTTTTTTTCCTACGTAAGTAATTTCAATCTCTTCCAAGATCATTTTTAGAGGTAAATTAAAAACAAATTTATTGTAGCTGTCATAAAATGTGCATTTCCTTACGATGGTGATTTTCAAAAACACGCGTGAACTCACTCTCTCATAATTACTTATAAATTTTAATATTAACCGCTGTAATTATGGAAGCTTTTGTAAAACATGTGTTTCAATATAAGGGAGTTGATCAGCAATTGGTAGCGTACAAAATGACTTTCTATTTACTTCAACACGTTTCTTCTACAGTCGTAAAAAAATTTACATAGCTGACCTTGAGAATTTTAAATTTTTATTATTTTCGTGCTGTAGTATATTGGTGTTGTCAACATGTACTTTTCTGCATTGTGAAGTTGTTCAGTAATATATTTTTATATGTTTTGTAATAGACTGTGTCCGAAAAATGAAGTGTAAAACGGCTTGCTAATGTTGTGGTCATCAATTCACCGTATGGAATTACATTTTTATCAGAGATACAATATCACAAATGTCATTTAAACTGATATACAATGTTGGATTTTTTCCAAAACACTAAGAAGATGTTTTGCTAGGATTATGTTGGTTGTGTTAAATTTAGTATAATACTAGCAGCATGTCCAGGCGTTGCCCGTGCTTGATTCAAAAATCGAACGACTCATACAGCAATCGCTATCACTTGACTTAAAATATATTTGCCTGTCCTTGCCTTTAAAGGAGTGTCCTTTGCCGTGCTGATGTTGCTACATGCCTTACTATCTCACACTGCGCATTTTTTGTAAGCTCTATACTAAAAATTAAGTCTGTTACGAAAAAAGAACTAAACAAAATGAACACAAAACGATCAGCTTTAAAAAAGGACTCGTAACTGGAAAAACCGAATGAAAAAAGAATGTTTACACAAATACTTTTTCATACCCAACCCAGTTCTGCGGAAACAGAATCAACGTTGAGTTTAAGCAAGCGAATGAGCCAACTGGAGTAAAGTGTCATTCAGATTTAAATTTTTCCGACTTGTGACGAATGCAGCTATCGATTTTTTTTGCATGCTAACATGCTAGTTAACATTCGTGTCAGTCAGCTGTTGGCTCTCACGCTGGCCAATAGAATCTTCTTGCCTATTCGTGGCAGCCAGCTAAAGGCTCTCACTCTGGCCAGTAGAAAATGGCCGCAAACTACATGAAAACTGCCGTAGAAACATGAGAAAATCGATTATTTTCACTATCGATGGGATTTTGGAGCATGTGCATGTAAATTTTGGTGCAAATCCGTCGAAAATTGCGGCCGTGCATTCGTTACACACACGCACACGCACGCACACGCACACACACACACACACACACACATCCTGCCTTTTATAGATAGAGATATATATTTTGTTTTACTATTTTTACTGGGATAATTCCATAGTTACAACGGATAAATTAAACATTTGGAATGATTATAACAGAGCGCATCGTTTTAAAAATCACCATCACAAAGTAATACAGATTTTATTATAAGCTTTTCTTTATATTTTACACCTGTGGATGATCTTGGAGGAAATCGAAAGTACTTGGATAAGGAAAACCTATGTGAAGAGCAAAAATGAGATGAACACAAAAAGTGATTCGTGTATGTATGAACGCAGGTGTCATTATATACGATATATAAAAAAGGACTGAATATCTCAATGTAATAATATTCTTTGTTTGTAAGCGGTCTTGGGACTTTCAAAATAATAATAGATATGATCAATATCTGCACAAACTCTGACTTCCTTTTCTATTAATGAATACTTTCAAATAATAGGCTTTTGAGTTTTATATATTAATATTACACAACTTAGGCAGCGACAAACTACAAAATACTTTACTCGGCTAAATCCATTTTAACTTTTCAAATTTCAGGACATTGACGCCTTTATTCAGTTAAGTATTTTCGGTTTTTGGCCAGAGAATTAAAATAACAATGCTTTGAATTCAATACTCTTTAATTGAGCTATCAATTATTTAAAAACCCTCTGTATTGGCTTTGATCAAATTTGTTTTAGTGAGAGCACGTGTATGTGTAGATGTTAATACATTTTACTGTTATATACGCGCACAAAAGAAAACGCTTCTTATAAATGGAAAGAAATCCAACATAAACTTTTAATGTCTCATAAACATCGGAATATTTTTTTTAAATAGCAGATTATGGGGCTGGAGAGAATAAAGAAACTGAACCTAGTGCCAACATGCAATCTCAGAATATTTTCGAGGAGGTGGCGAGGAATATTTGCAGAACACTTTTAAAACTACCAAAAAAATACGGTTGATCGCGTGTCCGAAACCTGTCATAGATGAAAGCCTACAATCTTGATACACATGCAACTATATATTTATTATCTTTTTGTCAAATTTTCTTTTCTCCAGAGAACATTTATATAAATAAATGCAAAACATATGTCGCATGACAAAATCCATTCGTTAGAAATACATTCTTCATATACACCTACACTACTTTGACCTAAGAATAGTAGAAAGTTCTTACACATTTCTTTGATCCATTGTAAAAAAAAACAAAAATCAAACACAAATATGATCCCAGAGTTATGGCTATGAATTAAAAGACAGTCGAAGTGGATTTGCCCACAGCCGGTAAACTTAAAATAACTCTTGCTCTGTTTACTCCAAGAGTAATCCTCAGTTAAAAATGGGGTGGTGTATAAGCACATAAATTCGACTGGAACCATCGCTGCCTTCCTTAATGTGTGTATTGATATTTACTGAAATTACGTTCACGAGCCAAAAATAGGGATATTAAAAGGTGTTATATCCATGAAAACCTCTATTCGAAATGGTAGCTTTTACAAAATAATGAAAACATACTTTTAGCATTAGTGAAGAGCATAGTTTAGTAATTTTCCAATTGTTTCTCACGCACGAAAGAGCCTGTGTATGTGTGCGTGTGTGTGTGTGTGTGCACCTTGCCAGTCATTTTTTTCTTTCTTTCATGTTCGCAAGAACCTGGAGGTTTGTTATTCGGTGTGGACTTTGTGAAGATGGAGTGAAGGTGACAGCTGTGCGACACATATATAATTTTGGTTGAGGGATTTGCACCACTTTAACTTTTCAGGTTTCCAGGTCAGATGCTTTGAACTTAAGACTTCAGAATCACGGAACCCGTTCCAGGTAAACTCGTATGACTGCAGGGAACTCTCATGCAATACGAACTCGCAAATTATAAAATACATTACGTATGTGGGGGGCATATTGCAGAACGCAATAAAGTAATTGAGGCCACCACCAACAATACGCAATTCAGTTACTAAAAAATCTGGAAATTATGTACATTCAAAAGAAAACGACTATAGATTGAAGCGACCATGCAGCGTCGCCAGCCGCTACTGAGACTTTGAGAGAATGAACATATGGCTTGGGAACTCTTTTAAACTGGGGATAAATTCATCATAATTTATTATTTTGACTACCACTACTAATATTACTACTACTATTATTATTATCATTACTATTATTATTATTATCATCATTATTATTGTTATTAAAATATCATAGCAAAGTTTCATGCAGGATTATCATTGTTAATAAAAAAAATCACTGCAAATTCACAATGGCGTTTGTTTTTTTTTTATGATTTGTGGTTTGTTCTAGATTGAAACTTTGCTTAGTTCTGTTGGGAGTCAGATTTTGTTAAGTGAATGCCTTAATCATGCGAGATGAAACGTTGTACTTTCGCCATATATTACTCTATTTCTGAAAGAAATAGGGGTGCAAATTGCGACCAAATACGCCTGTAAGTTTAATTTGGATAGTGCCATTATATCACCCCCACGCTTACATACACACACACACACACACACACACACACACACACACAATGCAGTGCACTACACACGTTTATTCTCTTGATGTCAATGGATGCAAATATAGTTGATTCACATACTTTTTATAGACTCATTGTATTTCCGATTATCTAAACTTTATTGGGCCATTTGCAACGTATCACCTACAAATACGTCTTAATATATAAGTACTGTCTGGTTACCTATAAACGCATCTAGTAATATTTATCGTAACTTGACTTCTCTCTTGAAATAAAGTAGAATGCGCGTGTAAAAGCTTCCACAGTATTATTAAAATTAATTAATAACGAATAAATGAATTTCATAAACATTAAAATATATCCCTATGCTCTCTATCATATAATTGTCGGCCTTTTGGAAAGGATTGAATTCCTAAATGATAAAATGACCAACAACACTTCGCAAGAAAAGAAATAATATCGAAGGCCTCTTGCAGTAACTAAAGGAAATTGAAGCTAAAATGAAATTGCGATGATACTGAATCTGTTGAATACGATTTGCGAGGAAAACGTTCCCATTCATTTTATGTTTGTGAACAAAACAACATGCATACAGGTCAAATCCTGGTAAACTTGTCTTGAAAATGGATGTTTTTTGGCAGTCAGAATTTCATATTTCGCCACATATGACATTATTCTCTTTCAATTTTTTTATTTTTTGCTGTTAATACTGTTGGCTGCTTCGAATCAAACTACAAATTAATCATATCTGATTAACGCAGTATGCACACTTACATTCAATGGTGGGGATTTTTTTCTCTGTTATGAATGTAATTGTAAGTAGTGAGATTCAGTTTAATGCTCCCGTTTGACAATTCATGTGAACTACATATTCTCGTTTTTAAACCATCCCCAGATTTTACAAAACTCTAACAACTGCTATGTTTTCGACATCATATTTGCATCGAGTTTCAACATTGGTCCAACATGATTTGCAAGCTATCAATTCAAAATCTTCTTTGTGATTGCAAATTAAATTCCTCTCGAATTACTAACACCATTCATGACATGCGATGCGTCCAAGAGAATAAGCTCGCATAAAATATGCATGATGCTTTATTTTCATCCGCTTATGTCTTTCCCAACTTGGAAAGGAAGAAATGCCTTCCAATTATCGTGTATATGTCCGCCACATTTATTATTCTCAAAACGGAGTAAATGACCACTGAAGAGACCCCTGCTTCACTTTAAAATTCAAGATAATACAGAATTGTTTATTGTTCCTGTTTGCTTGGATATGAATCCTCTCCTACGTGTTAGGGGATAAATAGTTCAAATTATTCACTGAACTTACTAAATATTTCACGACAAAAGACTCTCGTTTATCAAGAGGATATTGTATTACTCTTGCATGAAAACAAAAGGCCACAGAAAGAGATTCTGACTGTAAATATGTCCAACGTGCTCTTCATATACTTTACGAAGGGAAAAGGACACTCTTTAAAGAGTTAAAAGAAACACTCCGAATTTGACGAAGAACAAGAAATCGGAAAACTTGCTCAATGCATTTATATGATGGACACTATTTAATTGTTTGATGGTGACTCAGTAAGAATTTAATTCATTATAAATGGTCAGCAAATATTAACAAGCTAACCATTAACCCCCACCGACGTAACTACAATTTGTAAATAATCATTAAATATAAAAATTTGTAAATCATCATTAAATATAATAATTAAGATTTAAAAAAAGGAATGGGCATGCACTGTTAAAATTTTCATTGTATCTACTTGAACATCAAGCCTGGTTAGTACCAAGATTGATGAGGGATTGGGAATCTCAGCTGTTGTAAGCTTGAATGAATTAACCGTCCATTCAAGCATACAAGTGAGATTCCCAAGTAATGTATAACGGCTCGGAATTGGAAACTCGAATTCCAATTCCAGCCGGGATCGTTATATTCACTTACGCGCAAATACACTTGGGAGAGAAGTAAAACCATCACTTCTCCCACAGCTATGGTTTAAATAGCAGGGCAGAATAGATATGACAGCATTGTCTGACAACCAGTCTACAGCAGGAAGAAATGTCAGACTGCTGCGGAAAATCTTCTGCCTTGTCAATCAGGAATCAAAAACCGGCCAAGCTGGTATCCCGTATGGCACATAACTGACTGAGTGAGAGAGGAGCTTTTGGCAATGTCAGATCAGAAATTAGAGCAATCGGTTGTTGCAAGATCGTCTAATGAAAATGAAGGTGGTTAAAAATTATTCCTTCCTAGATTTGTTCTTTTGTATGAATTTTATACTAAGTTTTCCAAACTTCTCCCAATAATTTTAAAATCATCTGTTTTAATATATATATATATATATATATATATATATATATATATATATATATATATATATATATATATATATATATATATATGTGTGTGTGTGTATGTATATATATATATATATATATATATATATATATATATATATATATATATATATATAAACACATGTTATGGGTCCTTACCTATAACTACAGAATGAACTCTTCCTATCACTATGTAAACTGCGTCTAGAGATTATATGCAAAAGAGGTATTATCAAATATTTTATGTAAAATTCATAGATATGTTTTATCCAATGAAATAATTTGTACTATTATGTATAGCGAGTGAGCATGAAAGCAATTAAGTCCCAATTTCAGATTGATATTTAGTATTTTTTCAGTAATTATAGCAATTTGCAGTGTCAAGAGATTATTTGCAAGAACTAGAATTTAGTTTTATGGCTCGTAAAAAAGAACTAACAATGAATGAAAAGAACTATATAATCAAAGAAATTAGCAAAGGAAAGTCTTCGCTTCAAATTTCTAAGGATTACAAAAGTGATCATCGAACAATCAAGAAAATATGTCAAATGGGAATACAACCAAGGAAAAAAAAGTCTCAGGCTGAATTCAGGAATTTAACAAAGTGAGATCTATCACATATCCGAAGAGAATTAATAAGAAACCCAAATGCATAAAGTGCGTTCATATTTGAGGCTGCTGGAGCTCCTACGGTGTCAAGGGAAACAAGGTGTAAAGCATTAAGGAAGTTTGCTGATGTAAAACATCAAATAAAGAAACCCATTTTAACGAAAAAAAATGAGGAAAGAAGATTGCAGTGGGCAAAAATGCATGAAAACTGATTTCAGTAAAGTGCTTTTTACAGACGAATCAAGGATCACCCTCGATGCGCCCGATGGATGAGCTCGAGCATGGGTTTGCAAGCAACATGACCCCAAAAAAATTTTTTAAACGCAAACAAGGCTGCGGTGGGATCATGATATGGGCAGGGATTATTGGTAATGAGCTCGTGGGTCCATCTAAACTGAAAGACGGGGTTAAAATGAATTCCAAATGTTACTGTGATTTTCTACAGCAATATTTTTTGAATGACATGATAACCAGTTTTTAGCCAAGCGTAGATCTGTGATCTTTATGCAACACAACGCACCAAGTCATGCATCAAAGTTTACTAAATCCAGGTTGAAAGAAAAATGATTTGTTGAAGATTCTCTTATTGACTGGCCTTCAAATAGTTGTGACATGAATCCCATTGAGAACCTGTGGAGCATCCTCAAGAGAGATAATTATTCTAATGGAAGGCAATTCAACAGCAAGTGTGACCTCTAGTAGGCAGTTAAAGTTGCTGCAAACAACTTACCAGCCGCTAAAATTGCAAATCTAACATCAGATGTTGACAATAGGCTGCTAAGAGTTATTGAAAAGAAAGGAGCATTTTTGCAATAAATTTTAGGAGGTTCTTATTATTTTTTTAATATGTCTTTTATTTTTGAAATAATTTTTTTTATGTTTTTCCTTTAAGAAATTGACGAATTTGTTCTAAAATATTTTCATACTATTTTTTACATTTGTTTTTCAAGGTATAATAATGGAAAAGTATCAAAATAAATAGTTGCAAATAAACTACTGACAGTCAAATTAGTCTGTTTTGTTAACTTAGTAAATTTTTTCGAAACAAAAACAATAGTTTTCTCTATCACTATATAACTAAGTTAATAATATTGAGTAGAATCTAAACAACATTATAATAGGACTTTATCATTAAAGACGCAACTCTTTAATGATAAATAATCTTATAATGCATATAATCTCTAGACGCAGTTTAAAATACGCCTCTCAAGAGAGAGAGAGAGAGATGAATCGAGTCGAGCCGATAGTAGTTCACTCCAAACCAGACTGACAGTCATACTAACACCTTCCACATCTTGTATTATTATTCCGTGTAATACATCTTCGTTATTTCTACTCTTGTGTTCGTGTTGTTCTTCTTTGGTCCTAACCTGGTCCATATCAATATATATGAAGAAATATAGTCTTAAGGTGTGCTATATTTATCAGATAAAGTGCTCAATATCACAGATATAGCCCGTTTAAATATAAAAGTGACCATTGAGGTTGACACTTAGACTCAATCGTCAGGCCTGACGATTGCGTCTAGCATGAAACTGACTGTCGCCTCTAAGTGTTGATTTTAATGTTCACTTTTATATATATATATATATATATATATATATATATATATATATATACGTGTATACATACACATGTATGTGTGTATAAAATTAAATATTCACTTATTTTGATCAGATTCATTGTTGTCGTTAATTTAAGTTTATTCGAAGTTATATATAATAATGTAAATTGACAGTAATATTGTAATTATTACTCATTTAATTTATTATAATTAAGATTCTGATAGCGGCAGTATAATATCAAAAACTCTTTGTCTTAAAAATTAATCCTCCAGAAATAATAATGTTATTTAATTATTGTATAAGTCAAAATTTAAATTATATATATATATATATATATATATATATATATATATATATATATATATATATATATATATGCCTTACTCCTTACATTCCTTGGAAGCCTGAATAAGTGGAATTGCCAACAATTCAACAAGCGTAATTAAACACAATTTATTAAAAACCCACCAGAAATATCAGAAATCCTCGATGTGATATGGAATAATGGCTGTCTCTTTCTACAAAGGCAAATTCAGCTACTCGTAATTATAAATGTCATGCTTGATCTGAATACCAAAATAGGATATGTACAAGATGTTAAAATAGTTTGAAAATTCGAGCTAACAATTTGTACAGAACGTGCAAACAATTAGGTCCCTGTTGAAATACTAGGGAGTAAAAACACCAGGTTTATATATATATACATATATATATATATATATATATATATATATATATATAAACCTGGTGTTTTTTTTGTTGTATATATATATATATATATATATATATATATATATATATATATATATATATATATATATATATATATAAACCTGGTGTTTTTTTTGTTGTATATATATATATATATATATATATATATATATATATATATATATATATATATATATATGATGTGCCTTAACCGTTCGGTCACAGAGAAGCGTCTGGTTAGCAAGGTCGATTTTACTATCTTTAAACTTAAATCTTCCAAGAATCTCTTCTATTCATATCTGCTCTAGCGTATCAAATGTAAAATGGTCGAACGTTTAAGGCACATCACGCGAAATGATGGTTCCGTATAGGATACAGGTTCGATTCCTGTCGGAGAACGAAAATTTTCTATGAAAATTTCTCGGACATTCAGGCCGGTAAATGTTATTTAATACTGTTTATTATAAAATAGAGCATTTTCTTAAATACTTGTATCTATAAAAAGAACGTTAAACATATTATAAATGTCATTAAATAAATTTTCGGACTATGTCCAATTCAAATATATATATATATATATATATATATATATATATATATATATATATATATATATATATATATATATGTGTGTGTGTCATCCGCAGACGCTACTGTTTCGTTATATCACAGATCCTCAATGCGACTAGTCAGCCGGATGCCTCAAACCCAGATCGAAACGCAATTGATTTGGTGTCAGCCAGAGATTCCACCACTGAGCAATCTTCACTCGACAGAACGAATCAACGAAATCTGGCATATTGTTTTTACAAACTCCAAGCATCCAAAGTGCTCCAATCATTTTACTGAAGAGCTTCATATTCAGTAGTATTAGTAGCAGTCTCTTTCTCTCTCTCTCTCTCTCTCTCTCTCTCTCTCTATATATATATATATATATATATATATATATATATATATACTAGTACTACTGCTAATAATAATAATGAATATTCCTTGTGTTTCTAACAATGTGGCACTAATCTGACTTTCCTGCACATGATATTTCCCAGGCATGAATTGAAAATTGCCCATTGTAAAATTAAAATAATTGTGACATTTATAATCTAATACTAAGATAGTTGAGCAGTCCATTTAATTATGAATAAAATCATATATATGTGTGTTTGTGTGTGCGTGTATGTGTGTGTGCGTTCGTGCGTGTCTTTGTATGAGCGTGTGTGCGTGTGTAAAATATATTCAATATAAACAAGAGTAAGCAATAAAATTACATATATATAAAATTACATATTCCAAGATACAAAAATATAAATATATAAATATATTACCACACAGAAATTATAAGTATCTTTGCAAATTCATATTTCAAAATATTACAAAACGAGTGCCGTTGTATTACCACAAGCATATATATAATCACTACCGATGAGCCGTTAAAGGTGTACAATCCATAAAATGTAATACAAAATAAGCGCAAACAGATGGTAGCCGGCGACGGTATCCGGTGTTATTTACATTGATTCGTCTTTGGCTAAAATTAGATGCAATATTAAAATCGTTATTTACACAGCGTTGTGACATCAACCATACCTTGGAAATAATAATTTATTTTTATATTTTACTTCCAACCAATGATATCCATAATTTACAGAGAAATAATATATGTTTCCTATTCCAATAAATCTATTAATTTCGCTGGTATACCAGATAGATACATAGATAAATTTCCTCTATGTACAAACCAATACTTTGACTGAAGACACACGAGACCAACGCGCCATTTTCTACTCTCGGTCATATTGGATTCATATATCAATCAATGTAACGGATTTCGTGCCGATTATCGTCTTCAGAACATTCTGCTAGTCGGTATCAACTTACCGTATATTCTGGCACCAGGGATCAAATATCAAATATAGGACATTTTGCGCATCAGCATTATTGATTAAGAGATAGAAGATCATCCCAATACATGTAATGGTCGTTTTAAATACAAATACCAGTTCTTTATGAATAACATATTTTAAAGGGTGATATCAAATGAGGATTTCATACAAACAAAATATATCCAGATGACACATGCATTTTTTCGGAAGTAAAATAACAACGTGGCCTTTGGATTTGCTATAAACAATTTTCTAGCTCATCTTACAAACGCAACAGAGCGTTGTGAGGAAAAACTGAGAACTAAAATCGAAAGACAAAAGAATTCGTAATGAACACGAAAGTTCATGTTAGATTTGAGGACCAAAAACAGAGAAAAAAAAAGTTTTCAATATCTTGGATCATTCCAAAATTTCCGTCCGAAAAAAAGCACATACTCACAAGAAAACATTTATTACATAGTCTCCATTGGTTTAAATGCAGTCTCCCAAAGTTCTACTAACGTGATTTTATAATTGTAGCAGAAAATTTGTTTTTGTTGGAATAAAATAGCACCATTTTCGATGAGCTAAAATTGAATAGCGCCACTGCAATTTGGGATTCGGTAGAAATATTCTATGCAGTTAATATTACACCGTCTAGAAGGAGGACAATGCTTCCTCTGCAATGCCACTATCTAGGCACGGGTTCTGCACATTCACAAGCTACGTCTGTGTCGAACCTTATTATATGCAATGCATTTTTCACTGCCTGTCAAATATATCTCGAATAACAGCCTTTTTTTCGTAACGTGGCAACAGAGAAATCACCACAAAAAGACAATCGAACTTGTAATGTTCTGTCAGGGAATAATGTAGTCGGGCGTCGAGTTCAAAAACAAAATCTCCCCTAATAGCGAGAGAGTGGAGATGTCGATTTTCAAACACGTAGTCATCTTTTCCGTCGAAAAATTCACCTGATCCTCCCCGATGGCAAGCAAAGCGTTTTCATCGACAGAGCACAATTGAAATAAAACAAAATGCTTATTGTTGTCGCAATTCAAACGATTACTACTTTCCAAAATTCCTAGACCATAGTATGAGGAAAGAGTATAATTTCATATTTAAGGCATTAATTCATAGACACAATGTCAACATTCGACAAAGACTGGCATGCAATTGAACGATGCAAATTTCAATCTCGAACAAACCAGAAAACGACATCAGCAAACACTTACCAAATTGTGATCATTTTATATTAACAATGAAATTGGGAACGGAACTTTGCAATACTCTGATACATATTTATACACACAAGTATAAGTAATATATATATATATATATATATATATATATAGCATAATGAGAAGCCACGTATACTTTCTTGATATGTATATAATATGGAGAAAACAACTGAAAATTTGCAAATTAAAAGAAAAAAATTGAATTTTTTTTGTGAAAGTATTTATTTATATTTTTATATATATATATATTTGATATTTCAAATCGCCCGGATCTTTCGTCAGAAATTAATCAAATAACTGTATTCAGAAGTTTGTTTTCAAGTAGCGTCCGTCGCGAGACGCGGACGTCACGTGATGTGGAATGCAACTGTGTTTGAATATTTCTAACGTAAATCTAACGATAATAGTTTAGATGTTGTTTGAAAAGGTTTTTTTTAACTATATCTAAAGAAATAGATGTTCTTGTAAAGTGGAACTGTCGAGAGAATGCACTATTTGGTGTCTTTGGTTGCATTATATACTCGTCGTAAAAGTCGGTTCCATTCTAAGTGATCTAAACATATTGTGACTTTGATTGCGAAGTCTTTATATTTCGTGTATATTTTTCGTCTTTCTACAAATCGAAGTTATTTGATTCTCAAGAAGAAGATCATTCTTTGAACTTTCAATAAATTTAAGTATAATATAATACACCATGCAAGGAAAGTTGGATCACTGTGTCCTGCCAGAAATCTTTCTCGTCAGAATCCATCTTGAACAATTCCAAATCTACCATTCCTTCGTGCAGTGAATACTGCTTTCATATCTGGTCTAGTGTTCCTGCTATTTATCCGGAGGTTCTTGAGAATATCCAAAGAAGGATCTGTAATGTAGTCGATCCTGACTTGATATCTAGACTTCAGTCAATTTATTACCAAAGTGACATGGCTGCACTCTTTCCTTTCTAAAAATATTTTCATAGCAACTGCTCTTACAAGCTTTAGCCCTGGTTCCCTGTCTATATTAATTTATGTGTGTTACTGGATTGGAATCTAGATCCTGGATGTTTCTTGGTGAACAAACAAAATTCAACAGCCACTTCTATTCCAACTGTTTCTTTTCTCGCATTTCTCGCCTGTGTAACAAACTCCCGTTTACTTGCTACTCCGATAAATACAAACTTCAAATATTAAAATGCAACATCAATCGGCATCTGCTATCTTCTTGAATCACGATCATCTTTCATTCTTTATCCAATCCTCCCTATTGTGAATCTTTTCTTTCATTTACACTCCCTGTAACTCCCTGCGTAATATTGGCAATTCCGCTTTGCTTAGGGTGAAATGAGAAAAAATAGTCGAGTCAAACACAGCATACATGACATGAACCATGAAACACATAGTCACCTATCAATCAATTTTATATATGCATACTCTGTATCTCTTATATTTAGCTAACCTTAAATATAAATTTTTCTCTTTCTCTCTCTCAATCTATCTGTATATATATATATATATATATATATATATATATATATATATATATATATATATTTATATGTATATTTATTTATTTATATATATATATATTGATATGTATATTTATTTATTTATATATATATTTATATATATATAAATATATATATTTATATGTATATTTATTTATTTATATATATATTTATATATATATAAATATATATATTTATATGTATATTTATTTATTTATATATATATTTATATATATAAATATGTATATTTATATGTATATTTATTTATTTATATATATATATTTATATGTATATTTATTTATTTATATATATATATATATATATTTATATGTATATTTATTTATTTATATATATATATATATATATTTATATGTATATTTATTTATTTATATATATATATATATATATTTATATGTATATTTATTTATTTATATATATATATATATATATTTATATGTATATTTATTTATTTATATATATATATATATATATATATATTTATTTATTTATTTCACGCCTTCACATTATTAAAAATCTTCGCCATGCCCGTGATAACATCATTACGTCTTTTGAAATTAAAATGATTTTTTTAATTTTATATAGTTTGTAAAAAAACTCAATGTAGTAACATGATTCCGCTACAAGACAATTTGCACATGTTTTAAAATATTTGACTCTACATATATATAATACATTGTTAAAAAGTTTGACCCTGAAGATGAACAATGATGTTCGAAAGTACTCGATTATCCTACGGGCAATTTTTTTTCGATATAATTTTCAAACAAAAAGTCATTAGAAAATATAAGAAAATTCAAAAGAGAATATGCAGGACTATGTTTTCTTTGACATTCTACACAACATGTTTAAGATATATATATTATATATATATATTATAAAATCAATATAGTACACATAAAAAACTGTGCTCTATATGGGAATGAACGTCTGATGAATGTGATAGACAACATAAGAGTAAATGACAATATAAGAAGATGCTCTTCAGACTCTTCAAAAGCCTCGACAATGAAACAGACATTGATATGAATAAGAAGCTTTTCTTATATTTAGATTTAGAATTACATATACAGACTGGCAGTGTCTCTCCAACATGAAACTGGACACAAAATTAAAATACGTGCTGAATGCAACAACACTTCGAGTATAATAAAACACATCACTAAATTCATAGATTCCAGGAAAATTCTCTTGTAATATAAGGCAACTTCAAGTAGAGATGGTATAATCACAAATCATCATTCAAGCTAGAAAGCTGGATGATATTCGACTAATCCTAGTGCCCTGGGTATGTCCTTCACATTGGCATGAGGGTGGTTAAAATTACCATTAATATAGTTGGGGATTTCATTTTCTTTATGGTATTGTTTAAACATTTCATTATTGAGGTTAAGCATAATGTCTAGATAATCAACTATTTTAAGTTTAGAAGAAATCTCAGTCCTAAACTAAAAACATTTAAAGGCCCTAAAGATTTTCTTTTGTATCTTCGCTGTTAGTGGACCGTTACGTTTGGAAATTAAAATGAGTTCATAATTTCTATATAGGCCTGTTTGAGATGTACAACTCTACTAAGTGTATCTAAAACTCTAGTAAGTGTATCTAAAACATACTAAATCAGCAACTGAACTGAATCATATACACCCATAGAGACAACAAATCCGTTATTAAGGCACTTAGTTCCGGAAGAATTAAGAGCTAAAAGAGATTTCCTTGCCGTTAAGCTGATATCAGTTTCCTAATCCGTGTTCGACATATAGTTTTTACAACATTAATACAATTAACGAAGAGACCCTTGGAGATAGAATAATAGAAATTTATGATACCAAATTTAATAAATGTGGCTTTTTTCTTTTCATCCACATTTACAAACCATTTGATTGTATCTGACGAATCCTCCCAGCGATTAGTACAGATTGTAATTAGTAATTTATCGGTTATTTTATTTATTATATTCTCTTGAGATTAAAACTTATTCAGTTTTTATTTTTTTTTATTTTTCAGTCCATAATTTATGTTATTAGCGAAGTTAGGTTTGTGATCATTAATTAAAAGGTATCTATCTTTGGTATGGACCTTCCACACTCTATCCGCAATATTTAACTTATTTGCAAAATTGGCAGTCTCATGGTCGACATCGATGCTTATATATCAAGCAATCATTTCCCCCCAAAGAAAATAGGAAATATTATAATATTTACATTGGAATTTCTGTGGGGGAATGGAACAAGACTTTATACCCATAGACACTCATTTTCTAACACTAAATTAGAGCACCAGACAGTTTTTCCAAAGAAATTTTGGGAACTGAAAAAGAAATGTTTGAATCCATAGATAATTTGGAAGATAATAGGTTCCGCAAATGCACCTAATAGCCTTAGAGATAGGTGTGACATATGTTTAGAAGAAAAAATTATAATAACAAAATGCAATATTCAAAACCAACTATTGAATCGGAAGACTGAATTAGTATTAAAATGTCGGTCTAAAAACGAAATCAAATTTCCGTAATATAAATTTTATTTAATTACCTACTATATTTCTCTATCTCTTCAAATGTCGAATGTATAACTGATTTTAATTTTCTATATTCCCGTCTTTACACTATATTAATTATAATTTATTCATTTTCAACTGTTTTAATAACACTTTTTCCATTTATCATTTACATCTCTCTATCTATATATTTTATGGTTGTTTTTAAATATAACTTTGTTTTGTTAAGGATAATTTTGTATTTTTATATATAACTTTCCATTTTTAAATAAAATGTGTTTTTAGATATAACTTATCTTTAAATATAAATTTATTTTAATTTATTTCATATATTTTTTATTTTGAAATAAATCTTATCTCATATTTTTACATTTATATATATATATATATATATATATATATATATATATATATTAAATATAAAATATTTATTTTATACTAAACACAAAATACAACTTATTTTTAAATATAACTTATTTAGATATATCTTATGTTTAAATATAACTTGTTTTTGGAATATTATTCTGTAATTTTAAGTAAGACTGTGTATTTTTAAATATAACTATATATTTTAAGTTTTTTAAACCCTTTTTTATTCCTCTCTTAGTTTTAATTTAATATTTCATTCTCCATATACACCCGATTTAATGTCATAATATTAATATACGTGTTTTTTTTTATAAAAACTCTTCACTTTAACAAAAATACCTTCCACCCTCCGCTGACCATTGCCTCGTGCCTTTCGTCTGAATGAAACATTGAAATGGATAAAATCCATATTAGTTTTTTTTTTATGTGTGTGTGTGTGTGATATTCTATTTCTATTTGCCGATGTTGTTTCGGTTGGAAAATCTTTTCCTGAGTCTTAAGAAGACCTAAGTGTTACGCACACATTCGAATGTTTAAATATTTACATGGTCTTCGGCAAACCACTTCAAACCAGTCATCTATCGGTGAAAATTTCTGTTCGCGGTCAGTTTTTGTACTTTACCATCAACAATATTTCACTCGACGTTATAATATCAGAAGAATATCCTTGATCACTAAGCTTAATGTATACTGAATCAGATCAATTTCAGCTTCCTCTATATCAGCAAATTCTGGATCGCATACCGACACCATATTTACAAGCTTGATGACTTCGATAAGTGGTGTTAAATAGGCACGCCTATACCGCTAAATTCAGCGCTGTCGCAGAAAATTTGGAAGTCCCGTGTTCAGGTCCACGTAAAACAAGTACATGTTGTCCTTTGAGGAGATTGCTTTTCATAATGT
Organism: Acanthosepion esculentum; assembly: GCA_964036315.1. Lineage (NCBI taxonomy): Eukaryota > Metazoa > Mollusca > Cephalopoda > Sepiida > Sepiidae > Acanthosepion > Acanthosepion esculentum. Next base: position 110,223,116 of record OZ038478.1, read on the forward strand.
CTAACGAAGCAGATAGTGCTTACAAGCTATTAAAACTTGAGAGGCCAGCCACTGAACATTTATATATTAAAATGCAGAACACTGAATTGATGTGTATAGAATAAAATCATTAAGACGTAAGACGTTAATGAGTGTTAGAGATGAAAATGATTGAACAGCAAGAAACTGGAAGAGATTTCGCCAAGCGAGAAGTGTGAGAGAAGAATCTGGTAACACAAAGCTTCCGATTACAAGTAGCCATTTCAAATGTAAATGGATGAGAACGTCAAGACACCATAGAGAATAATAAAATGCATTTTGAAAAATACGAAAATGTGGCACATTGCCAAAAGTGGGGATAGTGGGAAACTGGTCTTCAAACTCTTATCTTAAACTTACCTGACACAAACATATAACAGTATTACTTACACCAAAACAACCCATTCTTACTTATCATCATAATATTTAAATGTCTCTATGAAGTCCTAACGAGTTTCCATATGTAAAGTTTTTCTGTGAAGGAGGAAAATAAATCACAAATTTTAAAAATGACACCCTAATGAATATTTACATTGATTACAATTTTATATACAAGTCATTAAATTAGTATTAGTCGTAAAACACACACACACAAAACACAATCCTTACTCGTGGCAGAAATTTTAAAAAATCATTCGACAAAGCACCCACCCAAACACAAACCACCAGACAAAAATAAATACAAAATGCACACTCAAAAAACGAATAAGCCAAGCATCTAACAGAAAACTGATATCTCTCTAACCTAAAGGAGAAGGAGAGAGGGAATTGATCTGAAGAAAATGGGGGCAAAAATAAAAGCGTCCAATGTGCATGCATCCACTACCTAAGTTAACTTGATGGAAGAAATTAAGACTAAATCAAATCTAAACTACTCTATTTTGAGCGGGTTTGCCAATATTCAAGAGAGTTCACAAAACCCTGATGCCTAAACGTCATAAAAAATGCCTCTCCAAGTCAGCTCCTTTTCCGCGACACAGACTCTAAAGACTCAGCCACCTTTGCCAAATTCTGATGGAGGAGCTGTCACCTTTCTGTCCTAATTTTGACTTTAGAATCAGTAGAGGTAAACTACTTGCCACCATAGAATTCGTTCTGTCGAGTCGTCCATATCACTACTTTCATAACGCCTAGCAAGCAAAAGAACACAGTGTTCAGCCTTATTAAGAAAAAACGCTACCACGTTGCTAGAAACGGAACTGACCTTGAGTACAAAGAACTTTCCGCGCAGAAGGAGGAACATGGTATATTCAATAAGCTTGCACAACAGGAATACGACTCTGTAGTAAAAGGTGTGACACAGGATCTCCACCGACTCACAGCAGCGAACGTAGTTTGAAGATATTTATAAGGCCACCAATCAAAGTCCTTTGCCCATCCAGAAGGTCGTTCATATCACCAGGCAGGTGAGTCATGGAATTTCAAAACGGCGACTAAGGTAATATAGCCCGTGCTTCATGCTTCGTAAGACGGAGCTCGACTATACGACCATCTGAAATGGACCCGCAAAATAACAAGTAATGTAATGCCTTACAGGCCAACACTTGGTCGTCGGAGAAGTCGTCTTTTGCCCGTAAGTGGTGCTTGAGTGAAATCCGACATTCACGAAAGAAGAAACACACAACTTGGTGCAAACGCGAGGAGGCTGCTTTCCAACACGTGTGCACACATCTCAGTAACTGGAAGTGCTTTCTGGCGTCATCCTTCCAGCATTTGGCCTCACCATTTTCTTGCGAACAAGTTCGGTCTAAGAACGGGATACAAAGCGTATACAGACGAATCTCAACGCTAGTCATACCAATACCCCCTTCAGAAGGGTAGAGAAAACAACCTACCTACCCACAAAAAGGAGAACAAGACCCTTACTCAACCCATTAATGTGGTATATGGGAGTGGAAGCACGGATATCGGTGAAGGAGAATTGGGTAGATGTGAGAGGCATATAGTTCCGCCCTTCCCTATATTCCTTCGTGACCACAGACAAACTGCCACGTCAAACGTCTACTGAAACTACGACAAATTAATTTCCAACAGGGGATCGGGACCGAACAAGACACCGAGTATATTGACCGGGCTGTCCTTCCAGAGGAAAAGCCCTGGAAGAGAAAATACCTTCAACGTCTCCAACTGCAAGCCAATAGAAATATCGCTATTGATCTTGGCCTCTGTCACTGTTTCGTGCCCTCTGATCTGTCAATTTCGTCATTCTCGGCTTATAACCGATACGTGTCCGGCATAGGCAGAGCATCGAGCGAGATAGGGAAATTTGGATCAGGAGTGGATTCCTGTTTTAGCATACAAAGGAAGGGTTCCAACATTATAACAAAAGCAAAGGCTAAAAGTGTACAACCTTAACGAATGGAGGGAAACAATATTAAAGGCTACGATTAAATCTCATTCACTTCCACCAACGCACCGGGGGACGCATAGAGAAGTCGGATCCAGGTACGAAAATATGATCCGAATCCGGCGACCGAAAGAAGAACCTTCAGAAATAGATGTTCAAGCCTATCAACATCTATCGATTGACCTAAATTGATCAGCGCGCCTTAACTGTCGACTTTCTGGATGATCCATCGTACCAATGAAGGTTGTACTGAATAGTTCTGCCCTTCACAGCACAAGTCTGTTCTAGTCAATCAGACTAAAAGGTCAGCCTGCAAACGGCTGGCTAATACCTTGACTAAAATCTTCAACTGTGTTTAACATCGTTAAAGGCCGAATGTTACCTATCCCATTCACAACTTGATAACACCCCTGGTGAAGCCTTAAGGTGTCGACCCCTGAATCATGCAGTAGTTCTAAATCTGTACCAGCAAAGAACATGAACGAGGGAATCCCCGAGTACATTTCGCAAGAAAATCTAATCCTAGAGTTTTGTCCTGGCCACCTAGCTTCTGTAATTCATAGATTTCCGATTCTGTAATGGGATCCTTTCACCCAGCCGCACCCAGCCGCACCCAGCCGCTTCAGCCATCTCGAGACGGGTAAATTTGACCAAATAGGCGTCGAAATGAGCAGAGGTCAGACCGCGTTCCCTGGCGAATATATCCTGAAAGCAGTCATGAAAAGCAGCACATATGACCGCGTTTATAGTCACGGTTCGCTTATCCGGTAATGTGACGTACGTGATATGTCAATTGGTTGCCTTTCAAACTTTTGCTCTACACGGCTGTATTCGTCACCTCGGAAGATATTATTTTTGACTTAACCCTAATTACAACAGCTTGATCCTTCTTGATAAGTAAAGAAACCAACTATGCGCTAGATAATGCTAATTTCACCTTATCGTAGAATTTCATCGACTTTTACCTCGCATGCCTTTTGCACTGTTAATCTAATTAGATTGAGTCGCCGACTTTAGCCATCAGATAAAACGTGCTAATAATGGATCTTAAATTATCACAGTCCCAGTCCATTTCTGCTGTATCATTTGTAGTCGCTCACCAAATAATGATGCGTTCAAATTTTAGTAACTCACCACCCTAACGTTAGATTTATTTTAGTTTACAGGAACCCGTTTTAGCCTATGATCCATGTAAACTATCGAATGGAATTTGGACAACCTAAATCCCAACGTTTACAAGCTGAACTATGACTCGGTCGGTGTACCTAGATTGCATCACCGAATCCGAGCTGTACAAATTAGTACAAGTTCAGGGGTATTCATTTCGATACTTATTGACAAGATCAAACTTGTCGACAAAATCCCGAAATGGTTTAATATCCGGTTTGCTAGTACCCTATATCTTTTTTACTATACGATCTAAATCTGAAGCAAGGACAGCATTCCAATCCCCCGCTAAAACTATCCGATGAGATATCATCAAAAACGGCTCGATCCGCCGAGACAAATTAGGTTGCTCTGCAATGTTTGGGACGCATGATGACATCTAACACGCAAAAACTTCCCGCTGGACCTGTGAAGACAAGAGCACACGCGGCATTTTTCACTACCGAGGTGACAATTCTCGAGCGTCCATCAATACATACTCAATAGAAGACTGACGTCTAAGACAAAATGTATTCGATGTCGCAAGTTGAAAAGTAAGCTTCCTGTACACAACATATATTCACCCCGAGATACTGAATTTCGAAAGCGAGCCTCACCCTTCCTCCGACTCCGAACTCAGGCCCGGTCATTCATACTGGCTAACCAGAGATACATTATCAGTCGGATTAGGGTTCGTAATTTGTAGTGAACATGGCTGACGTGATGACACCAATGGCCTGTCCCATTTAGCCTTGCCCAATCTCCATCTTGATAGTGCCCTCAAGAGAATAGCCAACAATGTCCCAGGGAAAAATTAATTTAAATGCTCTAGAAGGGGAGAAGTTTACAAAACGTGAGAGCCACCCTGAATAAAATTGATTTAAGTTTTTAAAATTATTTTGATCAAAGATGCCAAAGGTAGAAAAGTTGAAAAGGTATCAGTTGCCTCTTTCAGCATTATCCACATTTTTGTGATCCCTGTCCTGATCTTTCTACGGTTAGGACACTTTTTGCTCTGGAAATATTTCTGGGATACTCTAAGTCAATTCCAGTTAAACTTTTAAATTTCAAATAATCTTTAAATCTTTGGTTTTCTTTGATGTCGCTTTTTCTGCGTAATCTGGTATCACTTGGCACACGTCTTCTACGGTATTGGGAAGTGGTTTGGATTTATTCTTTTTTCAGACTTTGAGATATTTCACTCGGCTGATGGTCTGCGTTTTCGTTTTATTTTCAAATTTCTCAAGTCAATTCATGGGTATAATTTAAAGAGAATGGATTAGCAGTGGATACAGGTGAGGTCATTTAATTTGGCGGGTGATTTGATGGTGGGAACCCATTTGATGGTAGTCATTTTGGTCGGGATAGGAGTGAATGATTCGGTCATGGGGCTGTAGCCATGGTCTGTTTTAGAGTGATGGGGGAAGACAGTACTGGGGAAGAAGGGATATTTTTTTCACTGATGTTTCTTGTGATCTTTTCGTTTTTATAGTTTTCTTCAATCGCACCAGTTTTTCAAATTTATCAAAACTAGGATTGTATCTGAGGCATTGTTGTCTTATCATTTCGGCCTAGCTGGCCGGATCATCGCCCTTGGAACTAGTGGAGGGAGTGGGGCTGTGTGTGTCTTTACTCTTGGGAGCTTCCGGAAACAGAGGTTCCGCTTCTAGAGCTTACCTTTGATCTTAACGACCTGCCACTCCCCCTTTTACTTCTCCGCAACCGTACAAGCAGGGAGCAATGGCTTTTCGGGTAATGGAGGACGCAAAATGAAACCGACCGGGGATTTATCGCACCGGTCTCGATCGCTAGCATATCCATTACAGACGAGACGGAAAAGGGGATTTTGGTCGGCGGGAGGCAAAACTCCAAAGGCCGTCTTCTCTGGGCACAATAGCCAAAATTGTCTAGTTCTCTACATCAAGAGAGTTCAGGAGGAAGATGAAGGTTTTATGTTCTAGCCTTAATTCGAAACTCTATCCTCATTTCAGGTCGTCGGAGGTAGCACTGAGTATCTGTCTAAATTGAACCAGATGAAAAGACAAATGCTTTTCTCGTATGAAGATTGACCTCAAATTCTGAGACAGTGGTCATTCGCCGGCCCTGGTATTCACTTCTTAGTATTAGGTCATTTGTGTGTAAATCTCGACTGAAGATTTCTTTACATATTTACGTAGCTTTTGGCTCTCTCTAGGAACTCCGTCATGTTGATGATACAACTCGGTTGAGACTTTCTGAAAGTCGGTCGAATACCCCACCTCTACATTGTCGTTTTTGTTATTACTGCTGTTGAATTTAGATCAGGTAAGAAGCTTTTTATCTGACTTTTGAGATATTTCACTCACCATACTTTCATCAGTTTCCTAAATTTTATCATTTATCATTGAGGTTTATTTGCTAGTTTGGGATTTTTATTTATTGTGATCCAGTGGATTTCCTTTTTAAACACCATAAGATTTTTTTAACCAACTTAATTTTTTCGGCCATTTGATTATTTACACAAAATTTTCTCCTATATTTTATTTTTGATCCAAAAAAATGATTTATTTTTTTAAATATTAAAGAAATCAAACACAAATTAAAAAACAAAGATAGAAATTAAACAAAGTTTCTTCTCTAAAGACAAGGAAAAAAATAAAACGAGAAAAATAAAAAGAACAGAAAAGACAGCCAAAAAGTTTTGCGAAGAATGTTCCATGGTAAAAGTATAAATCTGCTTAAACAATTAAAGAAATGAACGTAGAAAGAAAACAAACAATAAATCATAAACCTTAAAGGTACAAATGAAAACAAAATTCCTACTTCAAGAGAGAGAGAAAAATTAAACAATAGAAACTAGTATAATAAAATCAGAAAGAGAGACAAAAATTTGTTTTACGAAAAAATATTCGAAGGCAAAAAAATAAATCTACTTAAATAAATCAACGTAGTTATATTTTTTTCTCTTTTAAATTAAAAGAAAATAGCAACTCAAAAATAAGTGTGAAGAAG
>OZ038478.1:110234617-110359617 GCA_964036315.1 Acanthosepion esculentum
ATAAAATGCCAACAATTTACCCCATCATACTATATATATATATATATATATATATATATATATATATATATATATATATATATATATGTGTATATATATATATATATATATACACACACACACACACATATATATATATATATATATATATATATATATATATATATATATATATATATATATATATATATATATATGTATATATTGCGCAAGGTCTCTGAATTCGTCCCTTCAAAAAGTGACGTTGGTTCTGCACAAAGCCTTCACAACTATAATCAAATGATATCTGGGCGTGTTTGGCTTTCGGTTCTTAGGAACTGAGCTGCTTGAACCTAATACGCCGAACACAACGGAGAGAGTTCACTATATATATATATATATATATATATATATATATATATATATATATATATATATATATATATATATATATATATGCATGAATAAATACATGAATGTGCGTGTGTGAGTCAGCATTCATTTTTTCGTTTGTATAGTGAAATTTACTTCTCCATATGCGGTTGTCAAGGGAAATCTACTATTTTTGTTAATATGTTTTTGTGTTAGTAGTTTTAGTGATATACATAATGTTTCTAGAAATGTATAAATATAAATAACTTATAAATTATTGCAACATATATCCAGCCGCTTGTCCTGGTTTTTGATTAACTTTGGAATATTAAATAATATATTATAACAATATCCAAAGCCTTAAACACCTGATGTAAGCTCAGATATATAAATTTGTTTGAAATATATGGGTTACAGGCACTAACTGCAAAGCCGAATATTCAATTTGCCGAGTAATTTGTCAACGCGCATACATATAGGGCCGCACTCGCACATGAGCATAGCACCTGACTTTGCAGACCATCCAGCTATCCAAGCGAGGAAACCGTAAAGGCTTGTAAATCCCAGTATGTCTAGAGTATATATAATGAAAGAATCTAGGTACAAATAGCCATTAATGGCGCATTAGCGAGTCGCTCAGAAAATCTCCTGATTCTTTAATTAAATTATTCTTGATGGTAGTCGAAAAGACGAGGTGAAATCACGAGTCGAAGAAACAAGAAATAACTTTATATTCTTCACACCGACGAGAATTATTCAGAGGTAAAAGTAGTCAGCAAATACCAGGGCAAGAATTGGGTGCATATTTATCAAATGAAAGCAAGTGTAAAACGGAATAATTAATTGATAAATTATATTCGATTACTTAAGAATAAACGTGAAATATTTATTACTGGATGATGTATTACCTGCATACTTGCAAAGAATTATAATTACGCTGATATACTATATATCGGATGAACGTTGTATACAAATAGGCATGTTATATATATATATATATATATATATATATATATATATATATATATATATATATATATACATATATACATATATATATATATATATATATATATATATATATATATATATATATATATATATATATATATATTTATATCTACAAACATAAATAACGATAAACTGCATCCAGCAAGCAAGGCCTCTGATCGGGAGATTTTGAGGTGTGTGGAACCACCTCTTAACTCCTGATGTCCCCAGGTCCGCACGGACCCGAGGTGGTAGCACCTATTAATGTCCTAGCTATGGGTAAATAGCTTAGAGTAATCTTAACAAAGCAACGCCGATCGCTGGGCGGCGGTTATGTAACCCAGCTAACCTAGAGATTCTAAGGAGGTTAGTGGGTCCCTGGTAGAAGAAATGCCATCGAAGTCTCTCAGTAGCCACACTTTGTGTGCAGGCACTAAGGCGGCCCAAACAGACCTGGACTTCGGCTGCTCGCTACAATTCTCGGACAACCCCTCGGTCGTCTTGGATCACCTTCTCACCACTGAAATCCTTTTACCGGGAGCTAAGTTCGTATGGGTGGGACTGCACAATCCTACTACCACCTTAAACAATGATGAGCGCGGGCTCTGTGTTTCCTCTTCTTTTTTTTTCTCAAAAAGTCATTCAGCAACGGGCAAGCTGTACGTGGGCGTCATAAGCAAGATGGCCGTTTCGTTGCGCCCATGGGACTATGCATTGTCTCGTGTCTTGCTTGAGCGACCAGGCGAACCTTTTTCTCGCATATGGAGTGGCCTATAAAAGGTGGCCTAAAAGATTCTGGTTCCAACTCAACTGGCCAGGAACCCGCACCTTGTCGGTCGTCCCTTATCGCGGTCGGCGAAGAAAATTTGAATGTTTTGTTCTTCTTACCTGGAATATACGAACCCTTCTGGACTCTACCGATCAAGGTAGAAGAAGTGCGCTGATCGCATCTGAACTCAAGCGCTACAATGTAGATATCGCTACAGTCAGCGAAACAAGATTCCACAATGAAGGTTCTCTAACTGAGAAAGGCAAGGGATATACATACTTCTGGAAAGGTCTTCCAGCCAGAGAAAGTCGAGTCCATGGTGTTGTACTCGCTGTTCGCTCGAAGCTTCTAAGGAACCTTCTATCTGTTCCAACTGGGTACAGCGAAAGACCTTCAGGTTCCTCTCTTCAATAATGTCTACGCAAATATTTTCAGTGTGTATGCTCCGATCCTTGATGCCGACGAAGAGATAAATGATGCCTTCTACGAATCTCTCGACGCAGCTCTACGAGCGGTACCTCGAACAGACAAAATCATCATCCTTGGAGATTTTAATACTCGGATTGTCTCCAATACGTCAATCTGGACGGGAGTCATTGGCTTCCAGCGTATCGGGATTGTAAATGCTAACCGACTCCGTCTTCTGAGGCTTTGTGCCGAGCACCAGCTTGTGATAACCAATACAATTTTTCACCACTCGAATAATTAAAAATATTCTTGGATGTATCCGCGTTCTCGGACGTGGCACCTGCAGGATTATGCAATCGTCCGTCAACGCGATCGAAAAACGCCCTTAAAACTCGCGCCATGCGCGGACTGCTGGTCTGATCATCGTATGATTCGCTCTAGTATGATTCTCTCACTTCGGTCTTCTCTTGCCTGTCTTGAACAAGCATCAAAATGGGTCGAACTACAAGCGAATTTACTTAATGTCTTTTAATCTCTCCCAGCAACTGCCACCGATGTTAATGATCATCAGGAAATCGACAGTCTATGGGACACCGCCATTCTAGCTAATCGGCAAGCCGTTGAAACTCCGCCTAGAAAAATTCAAGGAAGGAACTCAGATTTGTTCAATGAATCCGAGGAAGTTATCCAGTCACTTCTGAAGGCAAATAATCAAGCACACGATGCTCATCCTGCATATCTATGCTCTCTTACCCCTTCCTAAAAATAGCGCCGGTAACGAGCAGAGGCACAACGGAAGCTTCGAGAAACTCAAAACAATTGGTGGATCCGCAAATCTGAAGACATTCAACGTTTTGGTGACGAAAACAAAACCTACGAGTTTTATGACTCCATTAATCTTATCTTCGGTCCTTCATGTAATGTCATAGCACCTGTTCGTTTCGCTGATAGCTCTACTCTGTTCATGGAAAAAGAAGGAATCCTAGCACGATGAGCTGAGCACTTAAAGGAACTTTTAAACAGAGACATGTCGATTGATTCTTCAGCTTTAGACGAACTTCCGACTCTCCCGGGCCTCCCTGAGCTGGATGAAATTAACAGCATCATAATATCCATAAGAAGCAAAAAGTACCCTGGGAATGACGGTATTCCGGGAGAGGTGTGCAAGTATGGTGGACTTCACCTTGCATCATATCTGCATTCCTTTTTGACCTGTGCTGGACAAGCAGAGTGATACCTAAGTGCTGGAAACAAGCGAATATCATAAGCATTTACAAAAAGAAAGGTGATCGCTCCATCTGCGGCAACAACAGAGCCATTTCCCTTCTAGATGTGTCCGGGAAAATTCTCGTGCGTATTATGCTTCGCTGTCTTATCATCTTTCTGAGAGCGAATTCTGCCGGAATCTCAATGTGGCTTCAGACCTGAACGTAGTACTCTCGACATGATATTCGTCGCTCGTCCTCTACTCGAAAAAAGCAGGGAGCAGCAATGAGAAATAAATTTTGCTTTCGTTGACCTAAATAAAGCGCTTGAAATTTTCAATCGGGAGACTCTATGGCATCTGCTTGGCATATTTGTCTGTCCACCGACATTTCCGAATCTTCTATTTCACGTGGATATGCTCGCTGAAGTACCCGTCGGGTGATCCTCATCAGAACAGTTCAGTGGGCATATGGGAGTCAAACAGGGCTGTGTTCTTGCTCCCGTGCTCTTTAACGTCTATCTGGTTGCTATAACTCTTCTCTCTCGGTTACATATGGAACCCAATGACGGAATACATATCCGATATCTCTTTGACGGAAGCGAAGTCAATGTCCGACATATCAAAGCTTAGACTCTGACTTCTACCATTCCTGTCTATGAACTGCAATATGCCGACGATTCTGCCATAGTTCCTCATGAGGCACTCTCACTACAACAGTCGCTAACTTCATTGCATTAGGTTTATTCTGGCCTTGCTCTTGATATCAAGCCAAATAAAACAGAGGTCATACAAACAGCGCTTAAAAGAAATGATCTAGCAGCTCTGCTGCACATTGATAACATTTCGTTGTCTAATGTTACCTCATTCATCTACCTCGGCAGCGTCATATACGATATTGACATAATGATGAAGACATTCTCCGACAGATAAATCTCGTCTCAGTTTTCTTCGGACGTCTCCGCCTCCAGGTCTTTTCTAATTGCAACCTCCAACTCACCACCAAAGTCGCTGTCTATCGAGCTGTAGTTGTTTCAACACTGTTAATGCTGGACCTGTATCGCCGACAAATAAAACTGCTTGAGACATTCCACATCCGCTGCCTTCAGTGAATCTTGCGCATTATATGGAGGCAAAACATCCCCCCATACCGAGGTTCTTCAACGTACGGAGGTCGTCACCATCGAGTCCATCATACGACAGAGCTTTCTGCATTGGGTTGGACATGTTGTGCGTATGTGGCACAGTATTCTACGGAGAGCTCGAAACCGCTGGGATCCCAAAGAATGTGTATGTGTGTGTGTGTGCGTGTGTGTGTTTGTGTGTGTGTGTACATGTCATTAATTCTCATGTATATAATCAATATTAGTGACCGATAATTTTCTACTAAACACACACTGTTAGAAAGCATGTTCCTCTTTCTGGAGATTTTGTTTAAATTTTTGAATGAATATTTTGCTCTTCCAATTCGTTTACAACTGGGAATTTTCCTTTTGCCAACAGCCATGCATCCTCACTTGTTACGATTGATGTTTACTCTTCTTCCCACTTTCTTTATTACTTTCTCTTGTAGATTTTACACATTGTATTGGCTTTAACATTGTAAAACACCTTCCCCAAATTTATAGACAAAAACTACTATTGCATGATAGGTTTTTTCCTAATGATGTCTTGTCTTGTCTTGTCATCCTTATGTTGTGTGCTTAATATTATGTTTGTCCTGTTATTTTTTGTCTTGTTATTTTTCATGAAAAACTCTGTCAGTTCTGTTTGTTGGACATTTGTGTAAAGTACGTTTAACCATGGACTATTACTATATACATTCCTTTCCGTGTCTGATATAAAAACGATGTCATCTTTATATCTGACCTTGTTAAAATTGTAGTCGCCAATAATTACACATAGTGCGGTTTTCAGTTCTTTCAGGATCACGTCACTGTGAACGTAAAAAAAACCGTTTGCGCTTCCTTCTATTTACTGCAGCCAGTTTTCATCAGGTATATAGTCTGGATTACTCTAATACATTTCCTAAATAAGTCACACTTTCATCGCGGTTCTGTGTGCCGTACGTGATTAAATGTATTCTGCATTATCTATAAAACATAGGCATCAATAATTCTGCCTTTCTGCTACCATGTTTATATCATTCTGAGCATGAATATCGCATTCCTTGTTCTTTTTTTAACGGCCTAATTCTGCTACAGGCTGTATACATCAGAATCCTGATAACTTTTATGATGTGGCACATTAGGTTGATATTCCGATAGCGCCAGTATTCATTTGCAAATAGTTTCTATGTTAGTGAAAAGACAATGGATCTACTAATTTCTTTCTGTCTGTCAAAACTGTCGTACATTTTCTCTATTAATCGCATAATAATGTCAATGCCTAAATTGTGTACGGCTGCTGGCATCTGTATTACAGTCCTATCTGGTCTTGACGCTTTGTTCCTGTTCATTTTGGCCAGTGTAACCTCACACCATACTTTAAATTCAACATTTTCTATAGCAGCTTTTCCGTTTTTCGTAATGGAATAGCTCTCTAACCTTCATAAATATAGAAACTTTGAAACTTGATCTCTTTCATCAGCATTTACTCCACACAATTCTTCAAGTGCATTTGAAGTATATGGTCGCTATCGCGGATTCACCGAACCTGGAAGTGTGGAGCTAATACTCTGAAACATAATTTTCGTTATTCTGGCAACATAGTATGGTAGAAAATATGCCAATGAAAGTACAATCCATTGGCTGACTGTTAAGAGAAGACCCACTAGAACGATATATGTCTTAATGAAAAGAAACAACGATCTTTTGTAGATCACATAAGCTTTAAAGGAAATTTTTTAAAAGTATTTGAAAAGTATCTAAAACTTACTGACGTGGGAATATAATAACAAACATCAATACTCTGGTCGGTTCGCACGAAATTAACCCTAAATATAAGCGCAATGAAAAACAAACTTTAAAATACCATTCAGGAGTAAGTATCACGTAATGTTTGTAATATTTTAGATATATTTTATATTAATCGTTTACTATTATCGGTTTAAATGGTAAAACGTTATTATAACATTTTCATCGCCTGTTAAGACACTAGCTAAATAGCTGCACTATTATAACTGCTTGATTCTGATCACTAGTAGTTCATACACTTGGCACATTCTCTTGATGAAAACAATATACCTTGACTTCTTATAGAAAATATCCCATTTATTATAGATTTATTGAACTATATTTCTCGAATTCTAATCTCGTTACACCTCGATGGAAATAGTTAAATTTCGTATATTTGCATTATCAATTGCTGACAAATATTACGATTGAGAAAAGAAGCATTTTGAATTTCTAACAGACATATTTCTCTTAGGAAATTTTTGCACCTTCAGTTTGTAACGGATATAGTGAATGTGGGCAAAGATTCACACTGAATTTCTATCACGTGTAATATGAAGCGGAAATCAAACATCTTTGATTTCTAGCACTTGTCGGAAAGTATACAGTTTGAATATTTCGTACACGTATTACATGAATTACTAGTGTGAAAGTATAAAGCTTCATTTTCAAGTGCGCTTATTTCGCGTAAGAATATATACAGGACATATTTAAACTTTTGTATTAAACGAGAGGATAAAAAATTCAATAAAATTCTCAAAATTATCTGCCAACACTGAAGTTGAATTCATCTTCCTGGGCAAAAAATATGACTTCTGAAGTAGGATGCAATAAAATTTCAGTGGTTATTTTCTGTAAAACGCCGAGTAATAAAATACTTTATTGAAATGTTCTTACAACCGAATTATATTAAATCTATTTTTCTATAGGTTATTAACAAAAATGTTGCGCATAATTGCTATAACAAATAATTCTTTCGAGTTGATATTACAAGATCGTTTTTACGTTGATTGTACTTATAATTTATTTTTGTTCTGATCTTCATAACCCATTAAGTAAATTCCTATTATATTTGTTTCTTTTTTACAAATACCATAATACATCATTGACCTGGGTATATTCATTTAATGTTTCTCGAATTCTTCCTAATGAGGAATCACATCTTTATTGAAAGTTTTCTTCCAGAATATTATCTGAAACAGATTATTCGCGCTTTTTTAAACATATCCTAAGACACCGCGATAACTAAATGTTAAGTGCCACTTCCTATTAATCTTGCACCAGAGAAACAAGCTAAAATCAAGGGTGGCAAGCTTCCACACATCTTCCTTGTACTCCAAATTAGCCAAAATAAATGTTTCATTAAATTGTGACAACAATGAATCAATGGTTGACATAACGGTGTTAAAATATGTACAAAATGCGATGGATACAATTTTGTCTAAATGAAGCAAAAATGACAATCACAGTGACATCGCATTTAAACAGATATATTCCCCAAAATTACACAAAAATATTTTCAAATACTAAAGAGTAATGTTATTCCATAAAATCACCAATGGCTTCAACCAAGTCCTCCAGACAACTTCGGAATCTCCTGCATCTCTTCTGGACGGTACAACTGTTTAAGTCGGTGAAATCTGTCTTAATCCTTGCTACCAGATCATATTTGGTGTTACAAGGAGTTTTATTGGATTCTCCTTGAACTGCCCCCCCCCCCGCGCATAATAATCATGTCGGTTGCGGTCTGGTCGGATTTAAGGAGTGTTGTAGTTGCATAAATTGTCTGAATGATTGAATTGCGTCATGGTCCTTTTTCTTTCTCACAGACGGTGCCAAGCTGACCCTACGATACTCTGCAGTCAACATAATCAAAATCAAACAACGCACATGTGCGAAATTAAAAATCTGAACTGACAGTAATTTAACAATCACACCCTGTATATATAAATGATGAGATGTTTTTTCCCACTCCAGTAATATATGTTTCTTTTGTGGTTTTATACAAATATTTTCATAGTACTTATTATGGAAAGCTTTCTTTTTTGGGATCTCAACTTCTCGAATTAAAGCGTAGTACTTGATTGCTAGCCTGATTTCATATTTTTACGGTTGAATTTGCTAAATGAAACCGCATGTTCTATTTTAGTAGTTTTTTTCTCTCGCACAATTAGCCTATGGAACTTTATTCCAGTTCTTTCCTTCCTAGCTACGACAATCGACAAAGATTTAAATCCAATGTCAATTGTCAGTTTTAGCACAGGGTCTAGGCGGTGTCAACACATACAACTGGAGGGGAAGTTTCTTAACTATACCAGAGCATGCATACATACATATATGAAGTTTCAGAAAAGAAATGTTGGATCTGTCAGAATTAATTATGACTGTTTATTTTGCAGTCCAGAAACACAGACAAAAATCCATTAAAATCATCAGATTAACCGAAAATAACTGGGCAGACATTGTTTGAAATGTGTTAACGTGCAATGATCATGATATCATGAAGATATATTAAAGCGCAAAAATAGAATGTACACATTTTTATATATTGGACAGTATCTTACAGATAGGGTTTATGTAAAATTGTCGTCATTTCTGCTGTACTATTTGATTCATACGCATGATTCATTAGATTTTATGATTGTTTTCATAATATTTCTAATTTGACTTGCATTTTATTTTTTGGATAAAGCTTCGAAAAAACAATACTTATATGTACCCACACAAGATATATACCCACCCACACACACACACACACACACACACATATATATATATATATATATATATATATATATATATATATATATATATAATATGATACTTATGTGACGGCTCAATTCTCTGCTCTTTAGACTGAGGAGGATTTAAGAGAGAAAGAGTTTCATCATCATCGTTCCTATTACAGAGACGTATCCAGACTAATCACAAGAAAGACCATAAATGAAATTGAAACAAGCCAAGAAGAAGACGAGTAGAAATCAAAGGACCAGGAAAACTAGAAATTAATTCTTTTAAAATGTTATTGAGTTCATGAAGGATCATGTTGTTAAGAATGGTCAGGTAGTGAAACTGAGCCAACTTGCATCCATGTATTCAGAGATGTTACTCGAAAGAGGTACAAGGGATCATGTTTCCACGAATGCTTCTTTTCGCATAAAGATCAAGATTACTTCAGGGATGATGTAGCTTTCTTCCAAAAGAAACGGTAATTTCTGGCAATGTTTGTGTACAGTAATCAGTAGAAGAACATTCTCAATTAAGCAGCTTCATGTTTCTCAGAACAGAAAAAAATTGTAAAAAACTGCCAATCAAGGAAGAGATCTGCAATGCCTGCCAGCCATTTTACGATTTGGCCTCCCTTCCAAGAAGTGAAACAAGAAAGAGTGCTGATACCCGATGTGCTGAGAAACTTCTCGCAGACTCAGACTTTAATGCCTCCAAACAAACAAACCAGTTTGTGAAATCAATTTATCTAGATACATAGTTTAGAGCTTTTCACTGACGAATCAGAACAGTTAAACATCTACAAATTGGCCTGATAACAAAACGTAAGTCAGGTTAAAGAGACATTCCTATCTATCTGAAGAGGCTAGGACATGAAATGTCCTACATCGAAGTCAACAGGTTTGAAACGTCTATGTCAGAGGCAGAATTGCGACTTCAATCCTTGTGTTGTTTTGTACCTAACTTGGTTGCACCTTCGACAATACAGTTTAGGTGGTGCATCCGTGCATAGAACCAATTAAATTATAATTCAGAAGCAAGATAATCATATCTGTGTCGTTAACAGGTCCAACGTGCTTGAATCAGCATTGACAGGACATTCACGGCGTACTTCTTTCCAACCTGTTCTAAGTGAGACAAAGCCTTACTATCATCCTAAAGAGCAACCTACTTCATCAATCATCAAAGTGTGAGAGACAAACAGAAGTAACTTGCATGATACAATGTCGAAAAGGGATGATCTGATTTGGCTTTTCTGTCGCATAAGCGCAAAGAAGGTTTGCTCAGTGCAAGTTGTTCCAAGCTGGTTAGAGTTTTTCTGTGAAACGGAACCAGAGATTATCAAAGAGCCTCATAGAGTTTTCCACTTGCCCACAATTAACGATTCTCCAACAAAATTGTAAGCTCTTCTTGAGGTTCTTAACTGGGTTAAAGAAAAAGTAGAACACATTAGACTAACTCAGATTTAGTTCTGGACCAAGCAATCAACACAAACGCTTTAGAGATTCTCAACAATCACATGAACGCAGACATCAAAAATTTAATTAGTTTACAAATTGGAAGATTTCAGGCCTGTTGCATTATCATGTCAGTGACTTGCAAGTAATACGGACCAGCAGGTCAAGGAAATATCATCATAAAATCTCGCTTGGTCGGCTCACATTATACTGACAGAGTTCTGTAAACATTACAATCTCGAAGTACGAGCAGAAGTATTGATCTTGAAGGTGATGTAGTTCGACTTTTACTATATCCTCTGCCATAGTGACATCCTGATGGTAGCATTAAGTAAAGGTTGTTTGCTTATCTTGCAGAGAAACACCTTAGCTGGCAAGCGTACCGCAAAACACTCTAAGTATTTACGATGGAATAGTGCTATTTCACAAACTGCCATAAATATTTGAGACTTTTGGTGAAATCTCCGACTATGTAATTCGAAACGTGGAAGTTGTAGGGTTAACTTTATTCCATCTGATCACTATATCCCTGATCCCATCAAGTCCATGGTAAGGAGCCGCCGGTCAACATACCAGGGTGTCAGTTCTAAGACAGGAGCAGGTTTTAGCAGGTTTAGCCTATATAATTTATCTAAATTTCTGCAGCATTCACAAAACAAATTAGATCGCATCAATTTCAGAATGGATGACTTGCAATCAGCTGAGAAACACGTAAAAATGTAGAATGGTAAAGAGCTTTAAATAACGTTCAAGAACAGTGCGTTTTGTATCTCATCCACTGGAGAAAGTTCATCGATTTCAGAAGTTCCTGACCTTATGTCTGCCCAAGAAGCTGACAGAAAGATATTTTGTGCGCAAAATATGTATCTTCACTTGGATTTGATTGCGTTAGAATTTGTAATTGCTATAGTGGACTCTGATGTTGGGGTTCTATGACTGTACTACAAAATATTGACCCAGGTTAACTTGGACGTTGGTTTAGCATCGAAAAAGTGATCTACGATATTGACGTTCCTGACATATCAGCTGAATTAGCCAAAGCTTTATCACCTCTTCATGCACGTTCAGGTGGTGATCTACAAGTAGCTTCAGTGGTATGGGGAAGAAGAAATGCCTTCAAGTACTAAAGTCCCACAAAAGATTTATT
This sequence comes from Acanthosepion esculentum, assembly GCA_964036315.1. Taxonomy (NCBI): domain Eukaryota; kingdom Metazoa; phylum Mollusca; class Cephalopoda; order Sepiida; family Sepiidae; genus Acanthosepion; species Acanthosepion esculentum. Next base: position 110,246,565 of record OZ038478.1, read on the forward strand.
GAAGCAGCATGCTTATTTGGAAAGTGTACAGTCATACCAAATTGTTGTGCTGGAAGTCATAGTAGTGTATGCTTCAATATGGGATAACAAATGAGACTACTGTTGATGTCTCACGTTACAAGCTCTTCATCAGCAGAAGGGAGTTTCCAGATACTGATAAATTGCCTCCAACAAAGGATGCCTTGTATCAACACATCAAACGGGCAAATTGCCAAGTGCTCAAAGGGAAACAGGCTCTGGAAATGTCATACCAGAGTACTGATCCAAATGTTAATGGACGGAATGTATCTGGGGACGGTAACCTATAGATTGATTGTTGATTGAAGAAGGTAGCATTTGCTTCTTGTGGGTTCAAAATAAACAGATGCACTGGCGTAGTTTTTGGCTGCTTCAAACTGAGTTTTCCTTGCAGCGATCTTTGTGAGTGTGAACAGTGTGAAAACGTTGTCAAAGAGGATGTCAACAATATTAGCCCTAATGATAGTTACCCAGAAGCTGAATTTGACAATAATTATGGCGATGATACGCACATTTAGGACAGTAATGATATGAGTTCATGAAAATCATTTGTTCTGAGTGTACCTCTGCGATATACTCTCTTATATTCAAGTCTTCGTAATTTGTTCAGTAAAATAAAACCTAACAAGTGTTTGTTATAAGTATATAGATCATTGTATTTTGAAGCGTTGTTCAAATATTAAAATGAAAGTAAAATTAGACACATTATGACACAAAATCATAACATCAGATTAATTATGCGCATAAAATCAAAGAGGACAGCAGACATGACGACACCATTGCTTAAATCTGGTCTGTAAAGTGTACATTCTATTTTTTCACTTTTAGGAATATACGGCAAAATCAATCCATCAACATCGACAATTTTCTGACTAATAGGAACGGATAATATATTCTACTATTTTTGCATGTCATTATCACTATGCATACATTGTACACATTTATTGATATCTGCTAATTCTCAGCCGAAATTCTTAGGTCACTGCATTCAACAGTTCCCGATAATAAGGTTAAGATGTACTCCGAAATATGTTTTTAGAAATGTGTTATTGTTAACTGTGAGAAATTTTGGAGCGTGGCATGAACTATTTATTCCTCTCGGAGTACATCTGAACTTTCTTTGTCCTGTTTTTACCTGGATGAAAAAAAGTCATATCTATTCCCATACCTGAAGATGATTGTATGCACAATCGAATGCTTGTAGTAAAAAATACCTTATACAAATGGAATTTATAAACAGGGATCATAACATTCATCTACAGGTTTGAGGTTAATGTATTTTATTAAAACTTGTCTGCGAGAGTGATTCTTGCCATTTATATCATTAACTTCACTATCTGATTTTGTATGAATGATTCATGTAATGTAAATTGAACTGCACTACATACTTGATATTAAAATAACTGATCCGATGTGCAAATTTCTGATAATAACGGTGACATCCCTCTATATATTGAACAATTTAGTTTATGCAACATTAAATGAAAAAAAAACTACCTCTACAAAAGAATTCTCATATTACTATATTAGTACAAAAACGCACAATTTAATTTTTTAAGAAAAATTCAACCTCAACGTTGCAATAACACATTTCTAAAAAAACATATTTCGGAGTACATCTTAACTTTTCTTGTCCTGTTAACACCTGGATGTAAAAAAAGACATATCTATTTCCATACCTGATGATGATTGTATGCACTATCTGCTTTTTATATGAATGATTCATGTAATATATATATATATATATATATATATATATATATATATACACACACACACATCGCTATATAAATATATGTTGCTATATATATATATATATATATATATATATATATATATAAATATATATATATATATATATATATATATATATATATATATATATATATATATATATATATATATATACATATATATATATGTATATAGCGACAATATTTAAATGATCGTTATATATATATATAAAGATAGATAGATAGATAGTGGACAAATACATCTGCACTACATGGTGACTGACATGATTACGCATGCACACGGAAACACAGACACAGATAAACACACACACAAAATACGTATACACATATTTTATTAATAAAAAACACACTGACACACGCATACATATATATGCATACATAATATGTGTAAGGATATTATATATATATATATATATATATATATATATATATATATATATATATATATATATATTGAGTATATGTATGTATAGCGAAAATAGTCAGGAAGATCGAATAATTGTATTTCTGTCAACTCATCCATCAGCGTCATATTTTTATATGAAATATTCTCGATATTATCAACAACGGGTTACCTTTTACTTTGAAAGAGTTTCTTTATTCTAAGATCAGTAAAGGATATAATTTTTTCATGATTGAACAACATTTAGAAATTTCCCAAGATCACGTCATTTCCTGCCTGTACATCATATTAAAACACAAAGGATACACATCAAAGAAGAACGCGACTTTCTCGTGTTGCAACCAGCCTAACAGATATCCGATTCGATCGGATCGTTTTTGCAAGAGAGATAAACACTGACTCTATCAATCGCCTTTGTTCTTTGCCGTCTCAGATGTCAAATTGAACAACAAGCCAAAGTGGAATCAATGTAAGGTTTTTCTCACGGAGGTGAATCCGAATATTAACAGATGAATCAGTGAGGAAATGATTGCATAGCATAAGTTGAATGCAGCAAAGGTATACATAAAAAATCGATATTGATAACACAATCTATCTATCTATCTATCTCTCTATATATATCTATCTATCTAGCGTGTGTTTGTGTTTGCCTGTGTGTGTGAGCGTGTATTCGTTATATATTTACATACATATCTATATATATCTATATATATATATATATATATATATATATATATATATATAAGTATATATATACTAACAGAAGGATAATTATGCGTATACGTTAATATGGAGAAATATCAATATAATGCACACACACACACACACACACACACACACTTACACACACATATATATATATATATATACACACACACATATATATATATATATATATTTATATAAGGGCTAGGTTATTGTTGTTCCATTGAGAAAAAGAGAGACGCTGTAAACCTGTTTTTGTTATAATGTGTTATTTTTACATATATAGTATACTTTATTTTTTACATATTTTTGCTACACGTGTTTCCAGCCTCACCTTTCTCGGACCAATCCTAATTGTTTTATTACCCCTTAATCAGAAGAATATTTTTTCGCCACAAGTGCACGAAAAAAATTAAATTACTACTACACCCAAAACACATTGATTAAACATCGGAAAACATAACTTAATTCCTTTTAATAATATGGGGAAATAACCATTCCTTGCCTGATGAAAGTCGCGAGACCGGAAACCTGTGTAGCAAACTTATTGTAAATAAAGTAATACATATATAAAAAAATTCATATGATAGCCAATATATATATAGATAGAGATAGAGAGATGTATTACAAAGTGGAAAACATTTTTCGTCCTTTATGTGTTGCGCGGAATAAATGTGTTATCCTGGTGCGACTGTCGATGCGAACGAACGATCTGGGAATATTAAATTGAAAATCTAGCCAAATTCATTTAGATTCATTTTCTTTTCATCACTTTTGTTAGTAGATATCCAACACAGTGATAATATAATTACTGACAGGAATAATGGAATGTTGTAAGAGCCAGAGCACAAATTTACTGTAAATGACCTTGCGATCTAGGAACTCTGTAGACATTTTCATCATAGGAAATTATTTCTCCTTCGATCAGAGTAGCATTTTCTCGTTATTTTTGTCAGTCTCATGACGGTGAGCAACCAGTGTATTTAACGTATTGTTTTGTAGAATGTCACTTTTGTGTTCATATGATCTTTTAATTAGTTTCCTTGAGATTTCACTTTGGTATTTTTGTGAAAATTGTCACAAGTGATCGAGTAATTCCCTTCTTCAAGTCTTAGCTTATTGTTTTATTTAGCATTGCCTAAGTCTTTTATTGTTTTAGATGTAGTAGTAAAAAAATTATGTTTAGTTTACCTAGATATTTTTCTCGTTGGTAGATTCAGTTGGTAGGACAATATATTTTTTGATTCATTGATTCAGAGTATTTGCAGTATTTGTATTTACATGAAGAGCAGAAATACACCAGAAATACTTTAAAGCTTCTTCAGTACGCTAGTTATTTAATATTCAATGTGAAACAAAAGGCTGATAAAATATTCCAAAAAAACGGCTCCTCCTGACAAACCCAATGAATCCCAAAAATATATAACATTTTAAACATGTATACTAATTAGCAAAAGGTTAGTTGAGTCCAACCACTACATGTAACTGATTTCCTCATTCTACATGTTTTTGTTTTTCGTTGTGATCTAGTGCCATATTAAAGACATATTCTAAAACAGTGTAGTCGGATCAATGTAAACATCACTTTACTCCGATGAAGTCCTAAAGGACGAAAGGCATCACACGAAGATGTTTTTCAGTTTTTCATAGATGTTTTCCACCTAAAACTTTTATTGATGTATAAAGATTTATACATCGTTCTCGCTCTCTCTCTCTCTCTCTCTCTCTCTCTCTCTCTCATACACACACACACATACACACACACACACACATATATATATATATATATATATATATATATATATATATATATATCTGCGTGTTTACGTTTGAGTGAATTAGATTCTGGCTCATAAAATTAATTACACAAGTGACTTGTGCATATAAAACGTAAATGATAACGGACTAGCAATTAATGTATTGATAGCCTTTTAAATGAATCCCTGTCATTCTATAAATTAGATATATTGATTTAGTCTGAAACAGCATTCGATTCCGTGCAACGTCATTTCTTAATGAACTTAAAAAAAGACACATCAAGAATGATTAATTTGTGATAGCCTACCCGTGTAATCAGAGTAGGCAGAAAAAATACATTTAAATCATTTGCAGAGATTGATATTTTTCTGTAGTCCAGAGACCAATATACGGCGTGAAAATTACATGAAGTCCTGGATAGTTTCTGTAACACTGTAATAAATTAATATAATTAGGGCTTGAGTGACTATGCTCGTAACTAAAATCACACGCTCGCATACACACAGACAAACACACTACAACACATACACACTAACACACACACATCTATACATAGATGTATGTGTGTGAGTTGTGTGTGTGTTTGTGTGTAAAAATATATGATGATATTAGAAGTATTCCTAATTCAACGCACTAGGTCCAGCCTGAAACGACCTTTTTTTCGAGTGTTGCTCTGCTGTTCTGGCTGTGTTTTAAACTAATTAATACGTATGCAAAAAAAGCAACACATATATTAACTTTCAGAATATAATAAACAAAATCTAAAAAAGCAGTTGACAGTACTTGAGACAATGATAGCTTTGGACAATTCTTCTACAAATTTAATATTCATATAATAAAAATGTGGTAAGAACACTAATAAAAAAAAACGAATCAACATGCAAAATAGACTGAAAGTTGTTAATAAGTTTAGGTCTCTTGGAATTACTTAGAATCTTTTTTCATCTTTGGATGATGATATCAATATTTTACTTCAATCAGATTTATAAGAGAATTCTTTTTAAAAATAGCTTTATATATCATGTGTGGAATGTTGTTCTTTTATATGCTCATGGAAGTTGAGAATCATAAAAAATATGTGAGGTCAATGGAAAAACTCCCTTAGTACTGCTACCATGCAATCCTAAAGAAATATTCGATGTCAATAATGTTTTCGAGATGGCTGGTAAACCCAACAATGAAAATGAAATCCTTGAAAACGGAATAATGAGATAAGATGATTTGCAAAGGTTATACACACGTTAAATATATAGAGAAATTGAGTACATATAAATCATATATACGTATTTGTGTATTAGGATGTGAATGTGTTTGCCCCATCATTTGAAAATTCTCTTCCCTAATGGCCCCCTAATTTGAATTCCGACTTCCATGTAACAAATATGTGTAGCGATCGTAGATACTTCTTGAATCAACGTCGAACTTAACTGATAAATTTTCACTTCGCTAAGAACAATAAAATATACTTTCTCTACTTGTTTCTTTTCTGAATAATTTTGTAATAATATCAAACATGATGCTCGGTTAAATTTAGAAATGGACCTTTGTAATTTTTAATTTTAAATTAAATTGTGAATTAAAACTTGTTATATTGATTTCTAATTTAATCTAATCTTAAATGTAATTCACTAATAGCTTGTACTTAGGTATATCGTCACGTTATTTTGGATAAACATATACTTGTATTCTGTTTAGTCATCATATGTTACCTAACAACGTTTCCCTTACTGAGGGGGTTTGGTTGGTTTTTGAACTCTTAAAACCCTTTATTCTGCAATCAACACCATCACTTGATAAGACACCAGTAATGTTGAAATAAAATTGCAATTTTTCTAGTGATGTTATAACATGCATATGTTATAATTCTGAACATATATATATATATATATATATATATATATATATATATATATATATATATATATATATATATATATATATATATACATATATATATGTGTGTGTGTGTGTGTGTGTATAAAAATATCAATACAAAAGAAAATTGATAATTCTAGTATAAATGTAACGTATGTGAATAAAATGGCATGGCCATAAGAATTTGATAAAAATAATAAAAATAATGCACATATAAAGCTCCAAGTATGGAAGTATATAGTCCGGCATGTAATGCTTCATTTTTACTAATTAAGCATAGTTATATGAGAGATTTCAATTACTTTGGTAAAGTTCAAATTGATATAGCCATGAACTAGACCTAAACATTTACGAAATGATACTCATATTCCGTTTTGTTGAGTAACTATGAGCAGTAGTCAAAACTGACTGGGGGCCATACTTTATCGATACAAGAATACAGCGACAGATTTATTGACAACTGTTAGCTAACGAAATGTTGCACATATTGTAGAAAGCTTTAATAAAGTTAAATCTCCCAATATAGTACATCGCCCCTTGTTCCGTATGTAGTCCTGTCTGATTAAGAATAATGATAAATGTCTTTGAAATTATCTTCAGAGAGTATGCGAACATCGAAACTAGATATAGTAATAATGCAAGAACTGCACATCGTTTGACGTATCTCAATTTCACCTGAATATGTTACCGAGTGCTGGTCCATCGCTCTTCAGAGTAAGTGATAGTGGCAGGCGACAATCTCAGAAACGAACAATTCTGTGATTTAACTGTAGTGGTTTGTACAAGGTTTTGCACGGAATGTCGCTGTTGTATTTTTCATGCGGAGCGAAATTTGGTATATAGAGCTTCCGCATCATTTTTCAAGACGGGTACAAGCTTTTGTCGAAGTTCTTCACCGAATGCAAATTTCCTAAGTTTTTACAAGTTCAGACACACGAAGAAAATACATTGACTCCTACTGTCCACCAAACTTCACAGATCACAAATGCTGTATGCAATTCATGGAAGGTATTTATCTAAAGTATTTACATCTTCCACATATCTTGCAACTTTTAACAAACCTAGATGCATTGTCGGGAATATCTAGGGGTTGGTTTTACCATCTCCATGCCTGTGGTAAGAAACATTTTACCTATATATGATTGATTTGTTATAAGTATATATTCAAGCATAACATAGGAATGAATTATTTTAAAATTAACCCATAAATAATCACACTGCGAAACATTAATATAAACTCCGTCAAAACAGCCTCTCTGCCTCCCCCTCTCACTTTCTTTCTCTCTCTCTCTCTTTCTCTCTCTGCGTCTCTCTCTCTCTATCTGCGTTTCTCTCTCTATCTGCCTCTCTCTGCATGTGGGTATGTTCAATGTTGAATAAAAGCGGAAACAAATATGAAAATTAATAGATTAAATATACACTTTTCGATTTCAATTATTTTACAGCACATTTTTTAATATATACTAGTCCCAGATATCACGATAAACTGCAATCGACTGCGAGGCCTCTTTTTGGAAGATTAAAGGTTTCGAGGCGCATGGAACTACCTCATAATTACTCTTGTTCCCAGGTCCACATTGACTCGGGTTGGTGGCAATTGATAGGTTCCCAGAAAATAGTGACCCCCTACTCAAACAAAAACAAAACACTGTATACATTTTTGTAGTAAAATACCAGCAATACATCTTTATATACTAATAAATTACCAACAATACACATTTATATTAAAATTATCAATTATACATTTTTATATCAATGCATTTTATCGGTAGTTGAATGAAAACAGTTACGTCCAAAATATATTTTGAGAATAGTGTCTTCACAATAGTTAGATTTCGGCATTAAATACCCTATAGAGATTGATATGGTGAAAAACAAAATCAACCAATCAATCAGTTTATATATACATAATTCATATATATATATATATATATATATATATATATATATATATATATATGTGTGTGTGTGTGTGTGTGTGTGTGTGTGTGTGTGTGTTTGTTTGTATGCGGGGCGTGTGTGAGTCTATCTGTCTGTTTGTGTTATTTATATATTTGTGTTTGTTAATATGAATTTGTTGATAATAATATTATAGTTATGACTTCATTGGTCATGTTCAAAAGAGGCCTCACATCTGAGAAAATCGATATGTAATAGGAGACATTTTCGAATATTTTGGTCTCAAATTTTCCCTAAATTATATTTGATTCTAGCCAAGCAAATATGATATTGATTTTTCGCCAACTGTTTGATATGACAGTTGATCAATTATTTAATTCTGTAATTAGTTGAGACTTCGATGAGTCAATAACTACAAATATATGAATTGTTTTCCTAATAATACAAAAAATATAACTTTCTAATGATCGTAAACATCGAATATATTGGTTCATTAAAGCAATATCTACTATTATACAAGATTGCCTAAAAGATTAGTTAAGTTCAAATAACTCTCTCAGACACAAGCAATAGTTCTCAAGACTGGTACAATAAGCACGCCTGCGCGGAGAGCGCTCAGATAAGTTAAGAGATATACGTGAAAACGATTGAACAGATATTGTTTCGCCAGAGACGAAATTGGTAAGATATCGTTCACCGCAGACACACCCATTTATGGGATTATTATTCAATTTCCCTTTCAACTATGTTATTCGCAAAAGCCAAATCGTCTTGTCCGTTCAAACTAGTTTACACGCATTGTATACGCAGGTTCAAATATTATCGAAAGCTACTGTTTCCTAAAAGAAGTTGTCCTATTTAGATATTGATATTTCTTACTTCTTTAATTTATATTTGGTGGATAAATGTATTTTCAGAGCAGTCGTCATTTTAAAACAGTGAAATTAATACGTACAACCACAGACAGTGGAAATCTTAATAAAGAAAAAAATATTCCTCGAAATACAGGCATAATCCTGGATTAATAAAATAATTACTTGGTGAAAATTACTATGTTTAAATTTTTAGCACGGAAATAAATGTAACAGATATATAGATCGAAATGTTGTACCGTGAATTCTGCATTTCATAAGTAAGGATTTTCAGCCTTTCTTTGCTATAATGACTTAGATTAATGATAAACTACAACAATCTTGAAGCTGATTTCACATATAAAAAGAGGAAACAATTCGATTATCCACGAGAGAAGCATGATTTTTAATAAGACATTCGTTCATTTGGCAAGTAGATTAATGTAGATTAATAATAAGACAATGATAGATAAGTAGATTAAAAAAGACAGAAACAGTTTTACCACTAATTGTAACTCACATGATAATAAAAAATAATATCGGATAATAAATAATTCAGGGATGTGAGGAAATAAGTTTTATATACCAGAACAATAAGCGGAAAAATTCATGGCAAAGTATGATTTTGTTTGTTTGTTTCTGTGTCTGGGTGGGTGTCTGTGTGGGTGGGTGTCTGTGTGGGTGAGTGTGCGTATGTGTGCGTGCGCAACGCATTTCGTCTCTTAAATTTCAGTGTCGCGGTTACATCATTAGAAATATAAGACAGAATGCATGGTTATTAGAAAAAATGATGTGCCAAAAGTACGAATTGCAAATCGGAGATACCAAAATAAAACAAGTACAATGTCATAAATATCAAGGATGTATATCAAAAATTAAGCAGAGTACTAAGAAATAGAAAATCTGCATTAGAAACAAGGAAAAGAGTACTAAAATGGTACATCGGATCTCTCTTCTTATATTGCAGTGAGTGCTGGACAATGATGATGATGATGAAGCAATAAAATGTTGCTCTACAGAAGGATGATGATGATACTATGGACAGATTATGTGACAGAAACAAACATTGGCTCACTCCCACGCCGTCTCTGTCTGCTTTAGATGTCCCCTTTACCGATCTAAATATAGAGGTCAATCGTGCTTCGATGGGCAGAGGTGAAGACAGTGCTGCCAGTGTCCGGTTTTCGCGTGCCGCCCTACTTAACGTTCGGGTTGATGACACTAAATTTGGATGCTAGTAAATTTCTTCCGTAAACACGTTTCCAGGGTCAGTACTATTAGCAGCTGACGCCTTTGATACTGAATCAGAAGCATCAACGACAGGCTGAGTGTACGTGCATACCAGTTTACTGCCGCCTTAGTAGTAGTAGTAGTAGATGTTCGTCTTAGTCGAACAACTTGTCGCTGACGTCTAACGCCTCCGCTACCATATGTTCGTTTCCGTTGATGTTGCTGTTGTTGTCTGTTGCTTTTGTCTGGTTCCGTGCTTGTCAATAAGTTGTCGTTTGTCGTCTGTAGTTCCTGTCGTGAATGCCCCGACAGTCGGAGAGTTCGGTTGACTGAGACAATCGAGGTGGATTATTTCTCGCTTTACTGTGTCCCGTCGAAGTTCTCATTTCAGTGATCGATACTTGTTCCGAAAGTCCCAATCTTGCGAGTCGGTGCTCGAATCGAATTCGTTTATTTACACTGCAATCAGGAATGGGGGTGGGTCAAAAGCGCGATCGATTCCATTGACTTCAGCTGGTTGTTTTGTCTACCATAATTATCCGGAAAGTGACGCACCATGATCGAGTGTTTCAGTCAAACGTGTTTTCGCTTTGGAAAAAGGGGTTGTTGCAGGATTGTTTAACAAAGGTCTTCCGTCTCTCGCTTTCAGATCACGGAATCGGGCCTCTTTGTCGAGCCCGTAAATGACGGGCCGGCGACGTGTCACGAAGATCTGACTTCTGCCCGTGACACCGCCTCCGGCTTGTCAGAATAGGACCTCGTTTTCCGCCGACGCCGTAAGTAAACAGCCTACTGCCGACATCCGTCCCAGCATTCTTCGTCCGTCTCGGAAACCGAAAAGTCGAATGATTTGCATTGTCGCTTGTCTCTCACTTTTGCAGGCCGCCGCATTCACCTCCTCTGCCATTTCGGCCTGCTCACAGGTCTATTCTCTACGGAAATCTCAGGTATCCAGACAATGTCCCTGCGAAGTTTATTGCCAACCCCTCGTCCGCCCGACTCTACCGACCAAACGACCGCCTCAGTGTTTTTCACGTGTTGTCACCACCCGATGCTCAACCACCACCACCACTGGGCTCGGCGTACTATACACACGACTTATTCCCGTCGGTCATGGCGGTTGTTGCTACCCTCGCAAGGAGGGAGCGTCACTGTCGACGCTTTCGTTTCCGTTTACTTTTTATCCGTTTTTCCACTCGCTTTCTGTCTTCGTTGCCGCCTGGGGATCTCTTATCTCCTTCGTTTGCGGCTCACACGCCGCCACCATAATCAGCAGCGTTTTGACGACGCGAAATGAGAATGTGTCATAAAACGAAAGTATTTCCGTTGATGGTGCTGTTTCTGTTGATTTTGTTGTTTTTGTCCGGTCCCGTGCTTGTCGATAACTTGTCGTTTGCTGTCCGCATTTCCCGTCATGAATGCTCGGACTGTCGATCAAATAGGTTGACGGAGACAATCGAGGAAAACGAGATCGTTGAACAAGGAATCCAAGGCCGCCAGTGGTTGCAAAATGCTCGCTCGTCTGTCTTATGTCCCTACCGGTGGCTTCCCTTCGTCCTTGTTGCCGAAGTCGATAACGCAACGCACACAAAACAAACAACGATGCCCGGTTGACCCAGCCTGTAATCCTATGCTTGTCACAAACCTTAAACCATGCAACTGTAACTTCACGTCTCGCATTAGAATGGGTGAAATCGCGAATGGCTCAGGAACCGGACCTAATCCTCGGGACCATATTCCTCTGCGGAGGCGATGTATAACTGTGACAGTTCTATGCATAATATATGCAACACAGGCCGCGATCGGTCGGCGTTTGTTGTCTCCTTGTCATGCGCGTGGGCATCCGCGTCGACCGTTACGAGTCGCAGCGCTGCATATTAGACTGATATCGAGGCACGTCATTCCGTCCTTTCATCGATGTTGCTGCTGTCGTCATCGTTGCCATGCGTCCGCTCTGTGTGCGGTGGTGTGACCAAAGTTCGGCACGCTCAGCTTTGGTGACTCTGGATAACTCCTTGGTCAAACGCACTGGCTTTCGCGCGTGGCGACGCGTCTCTCTGGGGCCCGCCCTATCAACTCTCGACGGTCACAGGCGACCGTGGTTACTACGGGTAACAGGGGAAAATGACGACGCGGGACTCTGTCGAGGCTCCGTGATCGGAATAAGTACACTTCAAATCCGTTACAGAGGTCCAATTTTGTAGTAGTAGGTGTCAGCTGCCCTACTCTACCCACTTCCGCATCAATCTTCGCGTTCGTTTTGCCATCGTGCGCGGTCGACAGTTTCAAGGATGCTCTTCACTATGATTGCGGCGACCTCTACGTTCACTTTGAAAAAATTATTCTCAGAGCGGGCTGTTCAAGCTTGCGTACGATAAGCATGGAATCATGGAAGAGGGCCTCCTCTACGCCTGTCGGTCTCCATCTACGGCGAGACAATGCTCGAAGTGAGAGGTGAAATTCAACCGTGGCAAACAAGTTTTCCTCGATCAAGAGCAAAAGTCGGAGGTTCGAAGACAATAAGATACCGTCGTAGTTCCGACCGTAAACAATGACGACCGGGGTTCCGCCGATATTTGTTTCCATGACTCCGCGGGAAACCAGTGGTCAGTTCTGGAGGAGTATGGTTGCAAAGATGAAACATAAAGGAATTGACGTAATGGCACCAACATGAATGGAGCCTACGGTTTAATTTGACTCACCACGAGAAAACTGACACCGTCCCGACCCCGGTAGGATTGACAGATCGATAGCTCTTTCTCGGTTAGATGTGTAGTCGTGCATGGCTGTTCTTAGTTGGTCGTACGATAAGTCTTGCTGATTGCTATAAAGACTCCGGCCTGCTAATAATAATAAAGTGCGAGTCTGGGTCGCCACTTCTTAGAGGGATGTGTGGAAGAAAGTACATGAATCGGAGCGATAACAGCCCTGTGATGCCTTTAAATGTCTGTGGCTGCAGACTCGACGTATCCCCAGAGGGAAACCACTCCGAGAGGGTCAGGAAACCACTACGAGAGGGTCAGGAAACCACTCCGAGGCTCGGTCTCGTGCTAGCAGCTGTCATCTGCAAGCGATCCGTACCTGCACGTCAAAGTTTGAACGCGCGGCGACCTACCGAGGTGAAAGGGCACGCGTCGGCCGTCGCCTTTATGACAGAAAGTCCTGCCTGAAATCTAAGTTGTCACGGCACGCGACGATGATGTGTCGGCTCAATTTTCGGAGGAGAACGCTTATTCACACAAGGGTACCAAGTCGTTCGCGTGTCCTCTAGGAAAGTTTTAAGAGTAAATGGAAGCAAAAAGGTAATTTATGCTTAACATCATGAAGAGACAGTTGAAATTTCTTAAGTAAATAGCGAAAGATGGCTTGGAAAATCTGATATTCACAGCGCAGTTTGAAGAGGGACAAAGGGAAACTTCTCTTGAGATAGTGAGTTTGAGTAAGTAACTGGCGGAAAAAAAGTTTAGGAGAAATATACATGACGAAATGTATTATTAGCTACAAAGTTCAGGAAGTTGTAGAGATTCGCCTACGTCCTGAGAAATCACGGCACATCAAGAAGTCCTGAATGGTGAAACACCTCTCACAGAAATTTTCATTTCGTCATAGATTTTGCTAATATATATATATATATATATATATATATATATATATATATATATGTGTGTGTGTGTGTGTGTGTGTGTGTGTGTGTGTGGAGAGAGAGAGAGAGAGAGAGCGCGACGAATTTATTAAAAACACTATGGGGGAGACAAAGGAGCTTAGTGTTGACTTGAGACAATTATTAAATTCTACAAATCGGGAAATAATTACAGCAATCCGGTTAGCTATCTCTAGATAGGACGTTACTCTCCGTTATAAAGATGGTTAAACAGTTTGACACGATTGAGAATTTACCTGGGCATGGAAGAAAACCTAAACTGTCACCGAGAACTGCACGAAAACTGTATTGGGATGTTACTATAAACCTAAGAGTTGTTTTGAAAGACATCGACAAAAGTTTGGATACGTTGGGTTTCAGCGAAATTACTGACACAATACAACGTTGTTTAAATAGAAATGAGTTTTATGGAAACCGACCACGACGAAACCCTCTTATCAAACCATGTGACATTGTTGCTCGGTTTAATTTTGACAAAATGTTCTTGGTTAAAGAAAATTGCTTTTGGGTACAAGTAATATGGAAAATGCTGAAAAAGACACAGTTTACTCAGATCTACACGACCTCCTACAAGACGCCCATGTAGATGATAATATTATATTCCTTGGCGATTTTAACGCCAGAGTAAGCCAAGATTTTGCGGCGTGGATTGGAGTACTTGGGAGACATTGTATTGGTAACGGTAGCACAAACGAGCGCTTGCTACTAGGATTCTGCGCAATGCATCAGCTCGTCATCACGAACACCATTTTCCAACAGAAAAACCGATTGGAAACAACCTAGATGCATCCTCGGTTTAAAAATTGGCACCCCATTAACAACATCATAATCTGCCAATGTGACCCAAAAGATATGCTCACAAGAGTGATGCCCTGTGCAGAATGTCATCCCGACCATTTCCTTGTTCTCTGCAAACTCAATCTTCACTTTAAACACAAGCCAAGAAAAGGAGGGGCTCTCTGTTAAAAGTTCAAGCTCAAGTTGGCAGTTTTAAATCAGATGAAGGGAAAGCTAACATGCAAGCAGCACTTGAGTCAAGGCTTGGACATGCGAGTATCCCGAACATTCCTCTCCTGGAAAACTTTGATAAAAAGTCAAAACTGCCATTCTGCAGACATCTGTAGAATTCCTTGTGTTCTCCTCAAGGAAGAACGAAGACTGGTTTGATGAGAGATACGTGGAAATTCAGGAACTGGTAACGAGTAAGAGAAAAACTAATCAAGCACACTTAGCTCAGCCTGCTTGTAAAGAAAGCTGCGTTCCGTTTCATATGCCATGACTTCCAGCACAGGCTTCGAGAGATTAAGAATCTGGAAGCATGGGGGTCCAGTGTTGCATATGAAACTCCGCGTGCTCTTCTACTGTTGTTAGGAGCAGGGGAAAATCCACAAGATCTCCGCAATGCAGTCATCATCAATTGCAAGAAAAAAGGGGAAAAGTCTGACTTCTCATCGCAGGAGAGATCCTTGCAAGGGTTCTGCTGAATAGGCTTGTACCCACCCTTGCCGAAGAGCTCCTTACAGAGTGTCGGTGCAGCTTCAAAACTAACAGGATCACAACAGACATGGTGTTTGTTTTCAAGCAGCTGCAGGAGAAATACCGGGATCAAAACACGTGGCTGTATATGACGTTCAATGATCTGACAAAATCCTTCGGCACAGTGAGTAGAAGAGGAATGTGGCAGGTCTTGGGGCGACTCGGCTGTCCTCCAAATTTCGTGAACATGATCATCCAATTTTACGAGGATCAGCGTGGCCAGGCTAGACACAACAGCGATCGCTCAGAACCCTTCTTGATCACCAACGGTGTAAAGCATCGTTGCGTTCTCTCCACCGACTCTCTTCACTATCTTCTTAGGTATGATGCTCAAGCAAACCATGAAAGATCCTGATGATGAGGACAGAGTCTATACCTTATCGATGGTGGCCTATTTAATCAACAATGACTAAAAGCCCAGACGAAGACCCTGGAGCAATTTATATGAGACTCTGCTTTGGTGACGATGCTGCCCTTGTTGCCCACACAGAAGTGGCTTTGCAGCAAACAACTTCCTGCTTCACAGATGCTGCCAAACTTTGTGGGCTTCAAGTAAATTTAAAGAAGTCAGAAGTAATGTGAAGTAAATAAATAAAATATTCCTCGATAATGGCTAAAAGTATAGCCGAAAGCGCTCGGAATTACAGAACATTTGGACAGTTTCTGCACAAAAGAAAACCCTTATTCGACAAAAAGAAAAATAAACTAGAACGATTAAATGCACTACCTTTGCAGTGGTCTTTTATGAAACATGTATAATTATAGGAAACAATTTGAAGAAGTTTATTTGTTACGCGTTTCATCAGTTAGGACTTCATCGGATAAATATTAATCTATCTATGTTTGTATCTATAATTATGCATGCTTGTATTCAGGTTTCGATAGCTGTTATATGTTCTTTCTCCCATTTCATATTTGATAAGCTTACTTTATATTTCTGTGCATCTCTCCTTCTTCTTCATTGCCTGCACCTTTTCAAATTCACACATGCCCTCTCTCATTCTCATCTCTCTCTCTCACACACACACACACAAACACACACACTCTCTCTTTTCTCTTTTTGCTTTCTCATGCCATCTCCTGTTCTCTCATTCTAGCCAAATACATGTTCTGTATTAATACAATTGAGATATTTATCTCACATTGTTGCATTCCATGTTATGTTGGTTTGCTTAATCTTTATATAAATATATTTCCTGCTGTAACCAACATTTCTACATTTGTTTA
This sequence comes from Acanthosepion esculentum, assembly GCA_964036315.1. Lineage (NCBI taxonomy): Eukaryota > Metazoa > Mollusca > Cephalopoda > Sepiida > Sepiidae > Acanthosepion > Acanthosepion esculentum. Next base: position 110,263,482 of record OZ038478.1, read on the forward strand.
TATTTTATCTTCACCGTAATCCATTCTGCGCAGTTAGAACCTTCTCGAAAGAGGATAAGGATTTAATCGACAAATATTTCTCTAGATATATTCTTCACGATAGAAAACTAAACAAATACATGATTTTTCTGGTCGAATTGTGCCCCCTTCTGGCCGAGAACTGTCATATAGGATTTACCGAGCAAGCTAACAAGTTTGAAGATATCCACAATTAGAATGCAAATGTCTCTATATTTTTTTCATTATATATTGCCATTGTACCGAAGGACTAAATCCGTTGTCTTTGTTGGGCTGATGGGATTCCAAAGCCTTTCATAGAATCAACGAGATAGTTCAATGTCAAATGTGTTTGAAAAGGCTGACACCTCAACTACGATCCAAAATTATATTACGCTTATACTTTGAGTCGTTCCGTTTTATGGCATTCATGGCAAAGCGAGCTAACATAGCTTCATACGATTAGTTACTATATTCTATGTAATAAAGTACTATTAAATGAAAACTATTGGGAACAAATCTAGCCTTTCTTTCACACACGTTCTATTTATATGACGTGGCACCGAAGAATTATCTTTTTGATCGTTGCAAAACTGTTTCGCATGCGAAAATTTATCTACTGTAAACAATTTTCAAACTTGCCTCAAAAAATGTTTAATCTCCGAATACAATTGACTAGTGCATTAGAACGTTGGTTCACGAATTTTCTAATATAATAATCGTGAATTAATTCCCGAATTCTGGCAGTGTGAACTTGGACTCGTTGTAAGCAGGGAGAGCAGTAACTGAGGATATCCCGAGACATGGGCAGTGGAACAAGAACAGTCTACTCTCGTAGATTAAATAAATCGTTCACTTCGCAATAACAACAAAGACGAGGACAATAATTGGTATATAAATAGTGTAAACATGGTTTAATTATTTATCATTCATTTTCTATATTATTTACTAAGTCTACCTTAGCCGGGCTTCTACGAGGCACGCAGTGAGGATCGAATTCACTCATAACGATCTTGATATCAAGCTTACTGATATTTGCCCTGCGATGATTATCATCACTTTATAGTAACGTTCAGGTCATTTTGAAATATTACAGCTGATACTTTAACCAAACGCCCTTAGAAATAGAAAAGTAAGCTTCCAAAGAGATTTGGACATATAGAACATTTAATTAATTGACTATGATATTTAAAATAACTTACCAGTTAACTGATAGAAATTTAACAATAGGCTATTCTTCAGCTATGAAAATAATATTATTATTTTAACCTAATTTTATAAATGCATCATACTGTGTTTTTACACAATAGTAATAGCTGATCACATGTTATATTAAATTGTCTGAAATTGTATGTTGCATCCGCTCATAAACATTAAATTGTTATTTTTCTATTTGCAGTGTCCCTATTGTACGTGGGCGAGCATGGTTATCCATACTTTCATGTCTCTTGTAGATCTTTGAAATGTTTGTCTTTTTGTTATCTCTCCTAATTCCTGTTCTTACAATCATTTACACAAAATCTATTTTAGTGTAATCAATTCGAAGTTCGCATCTTCGTTTGTTTCAGTTGCTTAGAAATCTACATTCTATCTGCTATGGTTAGTTCTTTCTTCTCTCTTTCCTTCATTACCTTCTGTAGGCTTCTTTCGAGTTTTCTTTCCATATCAACTGTCAATACTTTGTAATACGTGTATTTAATATCGTTAAGTTGGTACCTTGAATCACGTATTACACATTCCGATATAATGCTTGGCATCAAATTCAACTATTTATATATACTTTGCATTCTAATAATTCTTGGAAGAAATACGAATAAAAATAGATAATACGATATAATATATATAGGCTGGGATGATATAAACATGAATACCCCATACTATAATAATCTGGGTACTTCCTAAACCGAACAAAATAAACAAAATTATGATTTAGGTAACTGGTGAAAAGGAGTGATGATGGAAAAGGTTGAAAATATTGATGTCTTAACATTGAACAGAATTTAATGCGACTAACATTAAGCTGGGGAAATAGAACGGCAGAATAAATACAGGAGATTAAAATTAGAGACCATTTGAGAAAAATATAAGACATTCAACTTTAAACTTTAAAGCTAATAGACTGTCAGTTAGAAATATAAATCAAAAATATGTGTTATGCGCATGACTGCAAAATACAAACTAGAAAAGAGCAATCATTCAATATTAAGAGTGGCCAAGAAGACCGAATGGCATTTATTTCACGTGAAACCGAGGCAAGTATGTCACAACCCTGAGGACGAATCGAATGTGCAAATCATGTAATTTGGCAATGCATTAAATAAGTTCAGAAACAGATTAAAACAGATACAAAGAGGTAGCCTAACTCGACTTGTGCAAACAGCTCCGTTTCAGTTATATAACTCATACAGATTTCCAATATTTCTTACTTCTGCAACAATAGCATTCCCGTTTTTTTTTTCGTCCCTAATATCGATTTTTTAATAATTCTAATTACAGTACAGACTCCGTATTTTTTAACTTCCTTTTCGCGAATAATAATAATAATAATAATAATAATAATAATAATAATAATAATAATAATAATAATAATAATAATAATAATAACCCGGTCTCCGAGATTAAGCCATTATCTGCACTGGAAGTTATGCAAATTTTACGGGATGGAAACTGCAAGAAATTTGTATCACATTGTTCAGATGTGGTTACCATGATAGTACCTGTAAATCTTTACGGGACTTTACAATACAGACAGAACAACCAATGCTAATCACCCACAGGTCGTGAGAAAGACCACAAAAACAGAATGGGCTTTCTAATTGATATGGAAGTCTCTGCGGATTGTAATGTATCATTTACGACCATAACAAAACTATCAAAATGCAAGAATCTTTAAATGGAAATTTAAAAAATGTGGCACACGAGTACATCAATAATTGTAGTTAGAGCTCACTGATTGATTGCAACAGATTCCGATAGACACATTGAATGGATTCCTGGTAGGCAATACCTTAAAGGAATGCAAAGAATTGTACTTACAAGTACAGCTTACACATTATGAAGAGCTTTATCTATGTAAAATTTGTGTTATCTTTGTTTTCCTTTTTTTACAAAAAATGATCAGTGCAAAATGCCATGAATCCATTTCTGTTTGTGACCCTTAAGGTTAGGTATATATAATAGAAATCCAAGGAAATAATAATAATAATAATAATAATAATAATAATAATAATAATAATAACAATAATAATAATAATAATGATATCAAAAGGAGTAAACACTATATGTAGATCAAATTTCCGGTAGCCTTAAAATTTATGAATTACAAAAATCATTAATCCTTCTCTAATCTTGCGACGATTTCTCTATACTCAGTAACAACAATTACATATATTTATCCTTGATTGCATGGAGTTTCATCTCTTTGCATTTTCTGATACAGGAAATATTTAGCTTTCTGTTGAGGTCTTTTACGAGACTTGGTGACACGTCGAAGTACACAAAACAAAGGCAACAATTAATTATACTACTCCTACTACTACTACAAATAATAATTTAGAATGCATGATGAGGTAATTGAGTTGAATGATGAGGGTACACCTAATTAAAAAAGAAAAGGAAGGATAACATTCTTATTGCAGACATGGTGATAGTATCACATTTCCTAAACAATAAATAACAACTCTGCAGCCAGAATGCTGGAACTTGAAGTCATATTAAACTAGTTTCTTTATTATATCAGAAACGCACACAATTAACATGGCTAACAAGACAGGTTCACAAAAATAATAATTACCTTAATAATAAAATGGAGTAATGACCTGCCATCTTGTTTGGAAATTACGCCCTTTTGGATTAACTTGATTGGCAGATACGCGTTGAATTATGTAATCAGCGCCAAGGATATTTAACGTTGAAACATCTGAGAAAAAGTATATGTACACGCCTGTAAGGACACATACAAATGCTTTAAAAACAGTTTATTTTAAATTAATTCAAAGTAATAGGAAAATATTGTGTATTAATATTTTCTATATTTCTGAGATGAAGTATTGTAACTATTTATGGTATTTAAATATTTCAGACTGTTGTCCACATCTTTATTGCCATATTCAATACTTTTAGGCCGTTGTAGGCTCCGACCTCCTTTAGGTGATACTTCTGATTGTGAGCAGGCATATATTGGCAGGATGAAGGCTTGGCATTATCACCAGCAATTGCTATCATATCCATAGAATTCTTCGAGGAAATGGAATTAGTATAAACAACACTAAAGCCAACACTATGAGTGTGATACTTAGATGAGACTTTCATACTCTGACACCACCAAGAAAGGCCCAGATATTACTGGGTCATATGAACTCAATAAGACCATCAATACAGTTCACAATGCAGAGAGAAACATTCCTTGATTTAATGACATCTCGAACAGACCATGGTTTCAAGTCACCCGTATTCCCCAAGCCAGCATTCACAGAACAATACCTCAACTTCGACTCTCGCCAACCATACAGAATAAAGAAATAAATCATCTAGCAAAAGTCATGTGGCGACGCAGACACATAGAAAGAAGAAATTGTCAGTATAAGCAGTAACCTACAACATACCAACTATTCTGGGTACATGACATCACCCAAAAAACTAAGATAGAAGGGTACAAGACGATAACGGCACACAAAAAACAGCTTCAGTGTACCCTATCGGAAAAGATTCAACAAATATGTGGACCATATAACATCAGGACTGCCATCAGCGGTGGTTCAACACTTTGCAGGCATCTCTTCCAAGTAAGGCCACCCATAGAGGAGAACATGATTAAGGATTTTATGTACACCATCCCGTGCAGTTGTGGCAGGAAATATAAGAGTGAAACAGACTTTCCCCTTGATAAGACTGCAATAACAGAGTAACGTCGTAAAATGAGGGGAAATAGATAAATCAGTCATGACTGAACATATATGCAGGAAAGGGAGATCACCTCCTTCTGTGAAATGAAATTGAAATAATAGACAGGGATCAGTAGTGGAAAATACGAATACTTAAGGACTCAGCTCATGTGGTAGGCCACAAAAATCTCCTAAACCGTCTAAACATAAGTACATAAATAAAGAGAGCTAGAGAAAAACAACAAAAAGAAAACAGACATTGTACTATGAGCTCTAATAACAAGAATACGGATACTGAAACAGAGATGAGGAAAACAGCCCGAACGCGGTAAATACTGTAAATATATTTTCATGTCGGAATTAAGATTCCGTCAATAAACTGCTTGTAAAGTATATGTACGTAATTTCTTTTTAGAATTCCCTCGAAACTTCAATGCAAATATCAAAGATCAGGTTTTTGATAATTTGATAATACATACGGTTTTGCATATTTGAAAAAGAGCTGATACGTTCTACTTTTAAAACGAATCATTTTGAAGAAATTAAGGAGAGAAAACGGTTAATGAATTAGAAAACCATCGACTATTGAGGCTCTTTTTATATGCGTATACCTTCAATGCGCTCACCAAGTGTTTAAATCTTCTCAATGAACTTCTATGCTAAACTCTACAAAACTCAATGATTTAGGGCTAGTATAATTACACCCTATGCGAAACGTAATTTCTCGAACGTTAAATTAAAGTCGGTCAGTTCGTTTGTTCATAATCATTGGAAGCTGGAACTCTCTATTTGGAAGAATTAGACAATAACTATTTACTACACACTTTCTCCCCATTTGCTTTTGTGTTCAGAACAATAATGTCAAGTGAGAAATGGCATCTAATTATTAGTTACCTAACTAGCAATCTGCAGCAGAGAGTCAGTTCAAACTACTTTGGTAGTTACTTATTATTAACGATTTGTATATTTTATTAGGGTGACGGTTAATAGTGGAGCCGGAGAGCTGAGTTCAAATTTCGGCTTTGTAACTTGTTTTAATTTTCTCACTAATACATTACTAAAAGTTAGGAAGAGTAACCATGTATCGGTTAAATAATAGGCCCTTCAGTTTTGTCTGGTAGTCTTCAAAATGAAATCCGCTGAAATAAAAACGATGGTAAAATTAAGGAGATTGTTCTATTTCCGAAATAGTCATAGTAAATCAAAGATAATCAATCTCTGGAAAGACATGTTCGTTTTTGTCCTAAAGGGAGATTATATGGAAAACATTGGCTTGGCGCTTTTATTCGTCTCGTGAATTTATGTTAAAACGTAAGAAAATATAAAACAATTAATCAAAATCTCGAAATGAAAATACTGATTCCATCGAGTATAACAGAAACGGACATGTAAAAAATCTCAAAATAAACAAAGGAATCCTGAAAAAATAGCATATAAATAAGTATATATGAGTATTTAATACTACAGAGGTATACAAACCCGAGTAGAGCAGAAACGCATGTGCCATAGAAATAATAATCATTTAGTTTTAATTGTCTAAATAATATTAAATGCTCATGGATTAAGGCAGTGTAGGAAACACGGTAGTTTACTGCATCTGCGTAAACATCAAATTACCAGATATCTGAAAATCGCATAATTAGGATTCTTTTCTTTTTTTTTCTGAGGTGTATATGACTTAATATGTTAACAAGTACGTTATTTCATAGCAGAAAGCAAATAATATATTATTTGGGAAGATGCACACTTGGCTTTCTATATTAAGGGAGTTTGTCATACAGCAGACACATAGACAGTTGCCGATGAACTATGTTTTTACGAGGTTTCTCAAAATGTTACATTTTGGGCTTCCAAATGTTAAGCGAACTATTAAAAACAGGAAGATTTCTTTAGAAACAAAGTAAATAGTAATGAACTCTTATGCTATATCAGTATTCCTATAGAGACATGAAGCAAAAAAATTGTAGTTCCACAGAAGGATACTGGGAATAACTATGACTGAAAATGTGAGGAATTACGAAAATGGAGACAAAAAGTTACTTCAATATCTGTGTATATTTCTGAGACAATATGGAGACAAATTGAAAAATCCTACCAGAAACTGGCACGAATATCGAACCATGTGACATTCCTACACCGATGCAGAGACCTACAACTCCCGTCAATACAAGGTCGCAGAGAAAGCGGGAAACGCCCTTTTACGAGAGAGAATCCACTACAATCGTTGGATAAAACAGAGACGACAAGCTCATATCTCCCAGAGGCTCGAGGATTTCTTCAACAGAATTATTAATGAAGAAGACCAGGGAAGGATCCAAAATGACCTGGATAAATCCTCCAGACATGAATTCGAAGTAGTCAGAGCCCTCCAAGTACAAAAATTAAATAGATTGAAAGATCAGAAGGTGATGCACAAGGTCCATCACCCACCAGTGAAAGCAGTAGTCAAGATCAGCCAATATCAGCTGAGTGCTTCTGAGGAGTCAGTATTGAATAAGGGTCTCAACTTCGCCACAACCATCAGGCGAGTGCCATACTTGGACATCATTAGCAGAGTCGAGGACTTGGTCTTGAACATCCCTCAGGCTCAGGCGGATGAACTGAGATGGAAGTTGAGGCAGTCCTTGGAGAGGGCCAACCTGCCCAGGTCTAACATAACAAAACTGGAGAGGCTGGCGATTGGATCTCTACAGAGGAACGAAAACATCATCATACTACCGGCTGACAAAAGCAATGCGACTGTAGTGATGGACAAATCAGATTATACTAGAAAGCTGGAAGACCTCATCAGCAACAGTAGCTGCGGCAAAGTAAAAAAGGATCCTACTAGGAAAACGGAACTCAAACTCTCACAGATACTAATCAAGAACAAGGATCACTTCCTGCCTAAGACGTATAGGCAGTTATCGCAGCGTTACACCAAGCTACCTCACATATACGGTCCCCCTAAGATTCACAAAAACGGTATTCTGCTCAGGCCGTTTGTTAGTTGCCAAGGAACTGTGTGCCACCCTCTGAGTCACTTCCTTGTAGATATAACTGACCCATTGATCGGAAAGTCTCCTTCATGTGTCCGAAACTCAGCTCACTTCCGGGAAACAATCAAAGATGCTCCCATCCTATCCAACCAGATGGTGAGCTTGGACGTGGTGAGTTTGTTCACCAAGGTACCAACGGAGGAGGCACTCTCAGTAGTCAGAGACAGATTGGCCTCTGACTCATCCCTAGAAGAACGGACCAGTATTCCAATAGATAATCTGATGGAGATGTTGACGTTCTGTAAACAAACAGCATACTTCGGAATGGGGATCACACATATATCGACAGGATGAGGGCTTAGCAATGGGCTCGCCATTATCACCAGCAATGTCGAATATATACATGGAATACTTTGAGGAAATGGCATTAGAATCTATATCTCTAAAGCCAACTATATGGTGAGGTACGTAGATGAAACCTTCATACCCTGGCCACACCAGGAAGATGTTCAGGTTCTACTGGACCATGTGAACCATGTGAACTCAATAAGACCTTCGATACAGTTCACAATGGAGAAAGAAACGAACAACACACGCCATTTCCTGTATGTTCTAATATCTCGAACAGAGCATGAGTTCAAGACATCCGTATACCGTAAACCGACATTCACCGAACAGTACCTCAATTTCAACTCCCACCATCCATACAGCGTAAAGAAGGGGATCGTCCGCTGCTTACAACACCGAGAAAAAGTCATAAGTAGCGACCCAGAGACATTAGATAAAGAATTGGTCAGTATAAGTAGTACCCTACAACGTAACAACTACCCTAGGTACATTGGCAGCAGCCCCCCAAAACTGAGATAAGCGGGCACAAGAGGTGGAGGAGGACAATCTTATGTGAAATACAAAGGATCTGCGGTCCATAATGTAAAACAGTTACTTATATTTAACATCAACAAGAGACAGGTGAAATTTCTAGGGAGTTTAATAATTACAAATTAAATGCAAAAGGTCATACACGAAAACAGCGCATGAACTACCCTTCAAGCTTACGGAAATTATTGCTTTTGGAGAGATAGCAGAAAGACTAACTTTGAAAGAGCTACAAGGGACACGAAATTCTGGACGTAACTCATTAGAGGTTATCATTAACGGATTAATCCAGATCAACGTGATTTATTTTAATATTTAGATACTAACGTTGTGCCAATAATAAAAAGAAGACAGAATAAATTCACATTTTATCTAAAACATAAATTTAAAAAAAACAAACAAATAAATTGCATGTAATAGATGCAGTGTGACATGATGGAATATAGCTTCCTTGACAGTAAAGGAAACTATAAACGAAATATATGCCTATGTATATATTCATAAACACACACACGCATTATATATATATTTTAGAATTGGACATAGTCCTACAATTTATTTAAAGACATTTATATTATGTTTAACGTTCTTTTTATAGATACAAGTATTTAAGCAAATGCTCTGTTTCATAATAAACAGTATGAATGTCCGTGAAATTTTCATAGAAAATCTTCGCTCTCCGACAGGAATCGAACCTGTACCCTATACGGAACCATCATTTCGCGTGATGTGCCTTAACCGTTCGGCCACAGATGAGCGTCTGGTTAGCAAGGTCGATTTTACTATCTTTAAACTTAAATCTTCCATGAATCTCTTCTATTCATATCTGCTCTAGCGTATCAAATGTAAACAAATGACGTCATATATTTTAGAATTGGACATAGTCCGACAATTTATTTAAAGACATTTATATTATATTATTTATATTATATTTATATGATGTTTCCGTATAGGATACAGGTTCGATTCCTGTCGGAGAGCGAAAATTTTCTATGAACATTTCTCGGACATTAAGGCCGGTAAATGTTTTTTAATACTGTTTATTATAAAACAGAGCATTTGCTTAAATACTTGTATCTATAAAAAGAACGTTAAACATAATATAAATGTCTTTAAATATATATATATATATATATATATATGTATATGTATATTGCTAATAAGGCTCGTTTAAGAAACTCTGGAGTCTGGATGCGGAAACTAAAGCCAATCAGCTAAGTGACAAATTCAAAATATGTATTAATTCTCTCTCTCTCTCTCTCTTTCTGTCTGTGTGTCTTTCACTCTCTCACACACTCTCTCTCTCTCTCTCTCTCTCTCTATATATATATATATATATATATATATATATATATATATATATATGGAAGAAGAAAAAAAATATGAATTTCAAGAAACTAGAGTCCAATAATATTCAGACCCAGCAAGCATTCCCTCTGTTTACAAAGGGAAGGCTCACGGGATCTGATATACAAGGACTCTAGAACCTCGAGGTGAAATGTGGAGTGGGACCTAGATAAAATTATAAATCGGTCACAACTAAAATTTTCCACACATTTCCTACTATTCACTAAATGTTTAGCAATAGCAGAACCAGAACTGTTGGTCAGTTGGGTATTCCTCGAGGGGGAATTCAAAATCCTGGGGGGTAAATGCTGTTTTATCCTCGAATCCAAACGCTGGGATGTCCTCCCTATGTACTCGTGTCCATAACTACACTTGTATTGGTAAATCACTGAATTAACATGATGGGGAGGGAGGACGTCCTTACGAATGGAAGAGAAAGCAGAACGGGTAAGAAATATAACGTTGACATTCGCCAAAAAATAACAAGTCACCCTATGAAGTTTACTGATGACGTCTTGAATAACGGAGTCTAAAACATCCAAAGGATATCCGTTTTTTTATAGTGTCATTCTAACAAAGTCAATATATATATATATATATATATATATATATATATATATATATATATATATATATGATACATTCATCGCTATATCGTGTCATTCGCTACCTCTGAAACATTCTCGGTAGTGGATGCGCACTGCTGATGAGTCCCAAATATAAGACGAAACGACCGTCAAATTCTTTCTGTATTCTGTTGAGGTTTCTAGACTCGCTGAATTACTTCATTATAATTCTCAAATCCTCCTAATTACTTATATATATATATATATATATATATATATATATATATATATATATATATATATAGGGAAGCAAGTAAGAGGAAGAGAATTTGACAGACTAGAAGTGCGAGAGAAGAAGCTATTTGAGTAGAAGAGACAGTGAAATGTTGGGACTGAGATGTCAAACAAAACTGTGTCTAGAGATTATATGCAAAATAGGTATTGTCAAAATCTTATGTATAGATATGTGTTATCCAATGAAATAATTTGTACTATTAGGTATAGCGAGTAAGCATGAAAGCAATTAAGTCCCAATTTTCAATTTCAGATTGATATTTAGTATTTTTTCAGTAATTATAGCAATTTGCAGTGTCAAGAGATTAGTTGCAAGAACTAGAATGTAGTATTATGGCTCGTAAAAAAGAACTAACAATGAATGAAAAGAACTATATAATCAAAGAAATTAGCAAAGGAAAGTCTTCGCTTCAAATTTTTAAGGATTTGAAAAGGGATCATCGAACAATCAAGAAAATGTGTCAAATGGGAATTCAACCAAGGAAAAAAAAGTCTCAGGCTGAATTCAGGAATTTAACAAAGCGAGATCTATCACATATCCAAAGAGACTTAATAAGAGACCCAAATGCGTCAAGTGCGTTCATATTTGAGGCCGCTGGGGCTCCTATGGTGTCCAGGGAAACAATGTGTAAAGCATGAAGGAAGTTTGCTGATGTAAAAAATCAAATAAAGAAACCCATTTTAACAAAAAAACATAAGGAAAGAAGATTGCAGTGGGCAAAAAATACATGAAAACTGATTTCAGTAAAGTGCTTTTTTACAGACGAATCAAGGATCACCCTCGATGGGCCCGATGGATGGGCTCGAGGATGGGTTTGCAAGCAACATGACTCAAGAAAATGTTTTAAAATCCAACAAGGCGGCGGTGGGATCATGATATGGGCTGGGATTATTGGTAATGAGCTCGTGGGTCTATTTAAACTGAAAGACGACGTTAAAATGAATTCCAAATGTTACTGTGATTTTCTAGAGCAATATTACTTTGAATGGCTTGATAACTAGTTTTTAGCCAAGCGTAGATCTATGATATTTATGCAAGACAACGCACCAAGTCATCCATCAAAGTTTACTAAATCCTGGTTGAAAGAAAAGAGATTTGTTGAAGATTCTCTTATGGACTGGCCTTCAAATAGCTGTGACTTGAATCCCATTGAGAACCTAAACTAATGGAAGGCACTTCAACAGCAAGTGTGACCTCTGGGTGGCAGTTAAAGTTGCTGCAAACAACTTACCAGCCGTTAAAATTACAAATCTAACATCAGATGTTGACAATAGGCTGCTAAGTGTTATTGAAAAGATAGGAGCATTTGTGCAATACATTTTAGGAGGTTCTTATTATTTTTTGTTAATATATCTTTTATTTTTAAAATAAATTTATTTTTATGTTTTCCTTTAAGAAATTGCCGAATTTATTCTAAAATCTTTTCATATTATTTTTTATATTAGTTTTACAAGGTATAATAATGTAAAAGTATCAAAATAAATAGTTGCAAATAAACTACTGGCAGTCAAATTAGTCTGTTTTGGTAACTTAGTAATTTGTTTTCCAACCAAAAACAATAGTTTTCTCTATCACTATATCTAAGTTAATAATATTGAGTAGAATCTAAATAACATCATAATAGGACTTTTAACATTAAAGACGCAACTCTTTATACCAATTCATAACTTGCATATAATCTCTAGACGCAGTTTAGTAGCTTGCTTAAATTTATGAACAAGCGAAAGCAACTCGTCGAAACAGTTGCCGTGGAAATACTTATAGAAGAGACAGTGGAAACCACGGCACGTCTGTGAAAAAGCGACTGTAGACAGATGCCCGATCAGGACCTATCACATTGAATATCCTTTTCTGGATTTTGTCGGAGGCACCTGATCATATATGACAGCAATATTCCATGCAAGGACGGATGGTTGATTTATAGATTTGAAGAACGGACTCGGACGATAATAACTTTCTGGCACGACACAGAGAAACAATTTAAATTGAGGCAGATAAAGCTATTGAGTCTATGTATCTGTTACACATCATATCAGCCGACATTGTGAGACCATGCAGGCGTGATGAGGCGCTCGCATTGATTTGGGTATCAGCCATTCTAATGGCATGCAGGGAGTGTTCTCTATGGTGGGTAAATGAGGCATTGAAGTTTACAATCCATTTCTTGTCCATGTCAACCACAGATTTGGGGTCCTTTTTTAGACCAGCGCCCTGGTTAATTTTTTCAACGATTCCAGATTTACTATTGAGGCAGGAGTAAATAGTAGTGTCGTCCGCGTAGATGCCTACTTGGGAACTGTTGACATCAGGAAGGTCGTTAATGAAGATCAGGAAGAGTGATAGAGCCTTGGGGAACACCAGCGTTCTTGATAAATGAGCTGTGTGAGAACCCCCTTTAGGATGACCTTCATTTCACAGTTTGACAGGATGGTTGTTTTAAGTCAAATAATCGTCCTGTAATGAAGTATCCCTGAAGCTTACGAAAACTTATCAAATGTTTAATGTTATCTTGAGCCGAGGCTCGAGCTTCTTCGTTATTGTGAAATGTTTGTATATAAATTCAGTTATGGCCGTGAGCACGTTAGCATTAGATCGGACAAATTGGAAACCATATTGCTTATCGGAGATCAGGTTATCGCATTAAGTTGCTTAACAACTTTGAGGTTGATCAAATCTGCCAAGACTTTACCGAAGAATGTTAAGAGACTGATAGGACGGTTGTTTGATGGGTGAGAATTGTCTCCAGAGTTCCTAAAGACAGACACAACAAATGGGGATTTCCAACAGGCTGGAAAGCAAAAGTCGGTGAGGCTATAGTTGTAGTTTGGAGAGCACAAGTGCCAGTTCAAAAGCGCATTTCTTCAGGACAATAGCCGGTATCCCGTCCCCACCACTAGCCTTATGGGAGTCTAATTCAGAGACGATGCCCGATACCATCGTTGGGGTTATATGCATATGACTCAGTGGAGACTCAATTTTTGTTGGTTACATCATATGTCTAGCGTTGAATTAGATGAGAATTTCCGATCAAAACACTCAGCTTTGTCAGATGAGGAAATAAGGACATTAAATTGATTGAATAATGGAGGTATTGTGGGTTTGCTGTTGTTCAGCGTGCTCTTGGAGAGCCGCCAATAATCTTTAGAAACAAATTTGTGAGGAGCAATAAGTTGTTTCATTCTTTCGGCCAAGAGTAAATTTGCATTCATTGAGGGCAGGCTTACACTCATTACGGGCAGTGACAAATAGAAGTCTGTTAAATGGCGCTACGGTAAGATGGAAGTAGTGATTCCCGTGGTCAGTAGCATCTGAGCATGCTGCTGGGTACCAAGTAGAGCAACGGAGATGAAAGCCTCGATTCCAGCTTCAGATTCACTTGCGGAGATGAAAGCCTCGATTCCAGCTTTTAGCCAGGATGAGACATCAGACGCACATTTTTGGAAAGGTAGATTAAAAAGATTACAGAGGATATCGCGAAGGAAATCACGGAACGTTCACAGTATTCTAGTTGATAATAGAAAGACGTTCTGTTCGTGGGAGGATTTTTACTGGGTGAGGAGTATAAGATGCTAACAGACACGACGGCATGATCAGAGTTGCCTAGATGACAGAACTGCGTGACACGACAAGACACTGGGATGGAGGTGAAACTGAGATCGAGAAGGGAAGCCTTTCCATCATGGTTACTGGGGAAACGCGTAGGAAAATCAACCACTTGTGTGGGAGAATGAGCGATTGAAAATTTAAGAGTTTGTATGCCAGGAAGGTTACTTATGGAGTGTTTATCCATTTGGTCTTGCAGGCATTAGATTCACCCGACACAAATATGTGTGCCGCTGGATGTAGAGAGATAGCCTTGTCTATATTATTGGAAGTGCTATCGAGTACACCACAGTCTTAGGAGGATGGAGATAGAGAAAGAAGAGATACCTTATAGAATTGAGAAGAGATAGACGGAGACATATGTATAAATGGTCTTGAGATTCAAGTGAGTGTTCTCTTGCCAATGGGACATGATCACGTGCGTAAACCCACAGAACATGCATGTGGGTTATTGAGTCCTTTCTAAGGAGAGGAAGGTAACCGGGAATCGAGAAATCAGAGGAGGTGATTGAAGAATTAAGGTTGGTCTCGCAGGAGACTTCTCAAAGATGAAAGATTCTATACCGTCGAAGATATTTCGAATGCTACGGATGTTGGAAAAGGAAATGTTAAAGGTTTAGGTGATTTTTGGGAGCTGCTTTAGGTTTACCTTTTTGATTGTTAGAGGTCATGTTCAGTAATGTTGGTAATGTAAGTGAAAGGTCTAATATTTACTGACGGTCAACGTATGTGATATGGACAGAAAGTAGCTGACGCGGCCTGTTACATAATGTGGCTTTGGGGTTGCCCACCGGAGGTGCGTGCAGCGACACCCTTACATGCACCCCGATCTTATAACACTGTTGATCAAAGCAGCCGTCCATGACGCTAGGCAAATATTAGGTCTCATAAATACCAGTCAGGAACAGCAACCAGAGAACCGTCAACTCGAAACCGTCAGTATGAAGAGAAGTTGCCACAGACTGCACACATCATAAGGTATTCACTGCAGCACTGATACAGAGGCCAGACGAAAAATAAAATCGGGAACTCCTCTCTACCCATGAAACATGTGATGAGTCCCTATACCAGTACAAGAGAAGGTGGGATAATCAGTAGAAAGGATCCACGTGCACTTCATGTAGTATGTAAAGTAGATAGATTAGTTAACAAAACAAGGACATAAGAAAGGGTGCCACTATTATCAGTACGAAAAACATTTATAAAATATTAATTATTAACTATATGACAGAAGCACGAAAAAGTTTTAAGTCCGCCATTTTCGGACAAGACTGTGTCTTTCATCAACGGAGCAACAAAACATCTGAGAAATGGGGATTACTCACCACCAGATGTTTTTTAGATGGTGTATTTTCTGGTAGAAGTCATATTATTAGAAAAAAAACAAAGATATTTGTCTGAATCCTTGCTGTGCATAATTTTGTAAGAAAATAAACTTAAATCTAAAATTCAGATCGGCGTAAGATCGTTAGGCCTGCCTATTATTAGTAATAGGGGGTGGATTTTGATTTAATGCCATCTTTCTCATTAAATCGCAATTAAATATTGTCACCTTTCTAGATTTGTTCCATATGTTTATGTCCCCATGGTTTCATTATAGAATCTACATTGTACATTTGTATCAGTGAACTTCCCGATGGCGTCAATTCTTGATTGTCCAAGACAACAATATAATCCTTTATAAGATTTCCATAAAGTCAAACTTGAATTTGATCTCGAAAAAGAGTTTCAATCTCTTGTTAACAGGAGCAAGAAATTTTTGTTAATTTAGACGACTTTAAAATTAGGCTGCTCACTTAATCTTCTTAGAGAACCATTTTGACTTCGATCAGCAAGGCTGATGCTAACCTTCATGACATATGAATTTGAACTGTTACATCAAGTCAGTTGCTATGACTGCTGTGTGAAAAGGGATTCTCTGTATCGTTGTGGACAATTTTTCTCACCTAAATCTAGTTTCCATTTTATAAATCTACCTTTCGTTGTTGCATTGAATAATGCTCCCAGATCTGGTCACGCGATTTTGGCATGTACTTAGAGAAGAAGTAGAAATATTATCGGTCCTTACAAGGTATTTGGCATCATTAGCTTTCCACTGCC
This sequence comes from Acanthosepion esculentum, assembly GCA_964036315.1. Classification (NCBI taxonomy): domain Eukaryota; kingdom Metazoa; phylum Mollusca; class Cephalopoda; order Sepiida; family Sepiidae; genus Acanthosepion; species Acanthosepion esculentum. The sequence continues at coordinate 110,280,127 of OZ038478.1, forward strand.
GTAACGTGGCTCTTCTGTGCATGTTTTATAATTACTTTCATAAGTTTTCTGTGCTTTATATGGATTTCACGAAGGTAACCGCAATACTAGATTAAGTTCTAAATCTCATAAATTATTGTGGGCATTCGTCCTCATCTGATCCCATCAACCTTGTTCTATTTATTGGATTTACTGTTTGTCGGTGTTCACTTTTGGTAATCGCATGAGTTTTAGTGGCTTCCTCGCTTTGCTGGGTGAAATTATTAAAACATTTCTTCTCCCATCATAGATATATATTTAGCATAGCATATGTATGTGAATATACACTCATGCATACATACACAAAGGAGAATATCCGTTGTGTGTGTATGTGTGCGTGCGTGTTTGTGTGTTATGCATAGTATATTTAATATGCGTAAATGTATGCATAATATGTGTTGCATTGATTTCTGTGTGGTCTTGCTCCTGTAGCTGTTACACATCGTGTCACTTTGCAGTGATTCATATTTCCAGCACTCTGTAAAATACCAGGTTTTAGCCAGAGGCATCTTGCCTACAACATTGATAGGACACGGTTCTTGATAATGACTGTGACATTCGAAAGTTCTTGAACAATAAAAAACATCACTGCTTAATACATAAACTCAATAATTACATAAACTTCGGAGGGATTATCCATAGTTCCAAATCATGATATACATATTATTCGACAGTTGGAAAAATACAATAAAAATTAAAGAAAATCAATTCCTCGATTTAATTTGATAAAAACTGTTTGGACAACGATCACACAAACACGTACACACGCATGCGTCTTGCCACACATACACATATACACACACGCGCGCACACACACACACAGACACATATATAAGAAAGATGTGTCAGTATGTATGTACGTTTGTGGAACGACCGATCGTACGGCTTTTTGATAATAACTCCTTTTAGCCACTCTTTTTAAAATTTGGGCGAGATGAGGAAAAAGAAGTCCTTGAGTTCTATGAGATTGAGCGGCGAGCTGAAGAAAAAGACAAAACAAAATCGTTAGCCTATGTGAAATTTTCTTCGGACTAATGAAACCGATGTATGTATAAATGGGATTTATCTGTATTTATGTATGTTTTTGTACAACGACATAAAGAAAATTTAGTAATATTTATATTAAAAAATAATTAAAATTGATAAAAATTAATAAAAAATAAACAAGTAGAAAAATAAAAACAAATAACCTCAAATCGAATGACCATTTACCAAAAAATATATCAAAATTGTAAAATACAAAACTCAGTATAACGAAGGCATCTTCGAATAAGAAAAGCTTTTGATTGTTTTTATGAATAATATTAATTAAGGTTAAAGATAATATTGTCTGAAGCCAAAAAAAAGTTTCCAATGAAAAATGAATTTTTACAATAATTATTTCCTTTTTATTAGAAATTTAATTACAACTATTTATAAAGATGTTAAATCTTTTATAATTTTCCATGTATTTATATAATTTCAATGTATTGTTATTAAGTATAACTATTTTTACTAATCATAAAGTTTTTACAAACTGCAAACGGCCAGCCGTCCTGCAGAAAAATATCAGAAGAAAGAAATTCGCTCGCCTTAGTTAAATTTACTTTGAATTCAACGAGATTGACCCGAAAATTGCAGTTGATATGGCTTCTAAAATGAAGTCTGTGTTGAATTAGAAAAAGATCAAACGCAATGGCGATCGCAGAAATTATATTAATCTGAGAAATCCCGTAAACAATGATTTGACAACTGGTAATCTTGGACAGCTGTGTATTCTACCGTCAAGCTTTGGAGGGGGAGTCAATTCATGCATGAAAGGCCACAGAATGCCATGACCTATGTACGTCACTATTATAGGCTAGATGTTTTGTAACATTTGCATGCAACCCAAACTAGAAGTAAATTTAAGAGGAACTATTTCTGTACCTACATGCCAAAGATAGACCTAACGTGGTGGCCAGTCTTTCGCCACAAGTCGGAGGAGTTCATGGATCTGATAAAAAGTGGAAAACATTTGTCATTAAATTATGATATCTACACATTTGAGTGGCAAAAACGAGGTCTACCACATGCTCACATTCAACTTTCACTAATGAAATTGACAGGATAATCTCACCAGATTTTCCAAATCCATTGACAGACAAGGAGCTCTAAGAAATTCTTAAAAAGAACATGATAGATTGCTAATGTTGGATAAACTTTAACCTCAATTGGCCATGTCTGAAGAACAAGGTATTCTCAAAGAAGTTTCCTAAGAGATTTCATACGGAAACACAAACTGGTAATGACAAATATACTTCTTACAAGCATACAAGCGTAGATTATGATAGGTTTTCAGCAAAAGTTGGACAAAATGATGCTGACAACCGATGGATAGTACCCTATTGTCCCTTTCTGTCAAACACATTCAATGTGCACATTATAATATCGAATTTGGATATTATGTATATTCACTTCTGGGTTGAATGGAAATTGTTAATGTTATGTACTGATTCCACAGTTCGTTTAATGTATATTCCGTCATGTACTGTTATCTACCTGCCTTTAAAAGCAGCATAAGAAATGTTAGCTCTTATCGGGTATTGTATTCTAAACATTGGCACTTGTGGGAAATGCACACATTTCCAAACTATAAGACAAAAGTTAAATTTACAAAAATAAACAAAAGAATTACTCTTTGATTCATGTTGGACAAATAATTCGATCGTTTATTTATTTCTTTTTCTTCAGTCTTCTACACACTTGAAAATAATTATAAAATGTCCTTCCAAACTAAGAAAACAAAAGAGAAAAGTAGTCTTCTGATAAATTAATTCAATCCCTGCAGAGAAAAAATATTGTTATCGCATCCTTGATAAATCAAACATAAACAAATTAAAATATTGCAGGCTGAAGATTTTTCTCCAGTGTTATCTTTTCAAACCCGCAAGTTTCAATGAACATGATTATCAATAACTAACCAACAATACAGACTTAGAAGTAAATGGACGGTAGAACAGATTTTCAGGCTAGAAGTCTGCCAAATATTGATATTTCTGTTCCATACCAACCGAGAAACTTGTCTTTAAGAAAGAACGCAACATATTTGTAAAGCAGAATGTTCATGTTGGTAAATTTTTTATATATATCGAGTATTTGTTTTAATATATGACCCAAGAAATTATTATCTAAACGAATTCTGGAAAAAACGCATAAAATTAGGCTGCGTAATTTGCACGCAAAAACTGTTTTAATTCATAAAATCCACACTTTATATTTTTATCGATATCAATCTTGAAGTGTGCATATGTCAGTTTATAATCAAACATGACTCTCAATAAATAAATCAATTGCTAACTCTATTTATGCATTTTTATATGAAATACTTGATGTATTTATCAAAACACACACACACACACACACACACGAACATGCATATATACGTACGCACAATGATTAATAAACAAATAATACAAAAACGGGAAAATGCATATGAACGATTATACATATATATTTATATAAACCAGTCGTTTATAAATTCACAGGAACATGAAAGGCAGACTTCAGCTCGAATTGCTGTAAAATCTACTTCGGATCGATAATCGATTACGGATAATGCTCTTGTCCTCAATTACTTCGTTGTAGAGGTTAAAGATTAAAGAAAATTTATGTAAATACAAACAGGGCTTACATTTTCATGTCAGTATAGGGTGATTATTATTCCCACGTTTCTACAATAAAAAGTAGAATACACACACACACATATATATATATATATATATATATATATATATATATATATATATATATATATATATATATATATATATATATATATATATATATATATATATAGTGGTGTATACGTAAGAGCGATGTCCGAATAGAATGGTACAAACATTTTTAATGAAATATTTTTTTACAAATACACCGACGATATATAATACATATATTACAACTAATATTATTCTATTTTACCACGAAGATACTACTAATAGTGATTCATTTCTCTCGTCGATAAATGATCGTACAATTACTTTCCTTTAATTACTGTGGTGTAAAAATCTTGTGATGCATTTATAACTTTGCAACAATGTTGTTCTATTTGCGGAGTTGCTTCTCTGGTACATTTCGTTTATTTGGTCTGAACAGATGATAAAATAATGCCGGCCTGTCAGGAATATGCATTATATGTGGTAAAACCTCATGACCATATCATTGAACCGACTCCTTAGTCAGTTTGGCCTTGTATGATGTGGCGTTGTATTAAGTTCTAATGCAGAATCAGGCAGTGCTTATCGAAAAATTTGAAAACTTTACTATCACTCACTAACATAATTAATTTAAAATGGATACTGCTATTATGAAAGTTTATGCGAACAAATCCTTAGTGTCACATAGTCCTTTCCGACAAATATCTGATCCTATCTATCCTGTTCAAAGCAAGATCTCTTCAATAGTGGAAACAGATAGATAGACAGATAGATAGATAGATAGATAGATAGATAGATAGATAGATAGATAGATAGATAGATAGATAGATATTAAAAGACTGATATAGTCAGGGGCAAAAATGTACATAGGAATTAACAATATGCATCTTTCGACAAATATTTCATGCAAGAAAATATAACATCATGGGCTAATTTTCATTAAGCTCGCCAACCACTCCTTCTTACAAAGAGGTTGCTAGTGGGATTTCATATACACTGATTCAAACACTTTTAAGTAGCAATCGGAATTAGCCGTAATCAGCACTGAGAAGACGAAGAACACTGCCGGCATTTAATCTAATGTCAGATATCGCTGAACTCGATAGCTGTATAAATTGTGTATCTTTCCCTTTCGAATACATATTGGTTGATTCTTGTTTTCAATCTTTGTTCCGTTTTTTTTATACTTAGCAGGTAAATTTATAAAATATATCTAATATGTCACTAAATTCTATTTTCCTTCTATGCGTGCAATAATCAGAACTTTTCGGTACTATCTTAAGGCAGCACATATGTTTGAACACAAGTATATCTTGACTTTTGTACATTTTTTCAAGTAAAAATCAATGTTACAGCATTTAATGATGAAGGATAACCAACCCAAAATGATTTATTCAAAAAACTGACATAAAAAGTTTAACTATGAGATGAGGGATGCAACACCAAATATATTAGTTTTTGATATAATGTCCATTCACTAATAATTTGAAATAGCTTATTATCAATAATAATTACAGAAGTTTATTTCAACAGAAGTCTCTTTGTGAAATTCTTCAAGGATGACATTTACTTAAAAAGTTAGTATTGATTCTGTAAACTTTGTAGTTAAAATTTGCTTTGCAGTCTCAGAAATGCATATAATGACAATGATTCCAATATCATCGATGGGAATAAGATCCCGGAAATACGCCGTCCGCGTCATTATTCTACCGATTTAAAAACATAATTTACCTAAGTATTCATTCATTGCACCAGTAGCATGTGCAGGAGCTTTCTCATAGAGGCAAATAACTTTCCGTTTGAGTGACACAGTTTTCTCAAACCACGTACAAAAGGTGGCCTTTGAGATTTCATAGTGTCAGAAAAAGTATTTTAAATATCAGGGTTCAAATATCGGAATATATGCCTTATCAAGTATCGAATTATATGCAACCAGACTATCAAGGATATATTTTATTATAGTGTTTTGTGTTCATGGACGAAGTACAATTCGAGAAATGGTTCACAGTATGCAGCGGATATATAAAGTGACCTCCCCATGTTTGAAATCAGAATTCTTTTTTCACTAAACGCTGAGAAAATATAGTGACACGGCGCACAGCTTCTGTTTGTTTCTGTTTGTATCGCTGTTATTTTGTTTTTAACAGCCGACCTTGTGACAATAGAATATTTGTCAAGAAAGGTGAAATATGATAACCTGGACGCAAATTCATCCGAATTCGATCGGCAGAGATGTGCGTCGAGAGAAGTCGGGCGCCGAAAATGTTAAAATTTAAAACTCATCATCCCTACATCTTGAGTGTTTTCCCATGTTGCATAATTCTAACCGAAATTTGAGTGTATATCTCCCCCTAATCACACCCACATACACACAAACATACACAAACACACATACACAACTACACACTCTCTCGCTTTCAAACACACAAACGCACACACAGATACATACACATATGATAAAGTATAGTATTTTATGCTATATTAATGGGTTAAGGTGCTCATTATAATATATAGAGTGTATGATGCATGCTTAAACGCAAACATCAAAATGCATGCGCGTTATTGCTCCAATATTTTAAATATACTCGTCGGTGACGGATTGTGGGTAGTCTATGTTGTTGTTATAACGGTTATTCTGGTTATTCTGGTGTTTCGAATTATATATATATATATATATATATATATATATATATATATATATATATATATATATATATATAGTTGTATATTTAGGCAGCAATCCTTCGTTTATGCATGTTTCATTAAAAACGACAGACAAGGTACTACGATTGAGCTTTTTATTTAATTTTTCTTGTGTTCGAACAAGAGCTTTCTTTACAGGACAAAGGGTGTGTAAGAACTGTCTAAATGTTCTATGTTTCAGAGTGCATTCGGCTATATCTTAAGCCATTATCAAGGATGATTCGGTTTGTCAGCTTAATTGATTGTGTATATAATGTGTACTACAAAGAACGAACATTATCTATGAGTTCAAATGCCCCTTAAGGAACTGTGTTCCTGATCAAACCGGACTCATGAATAATTACATCGGTTACACAACTACATGCGTATCCAGACGCCTTACGTTACACCTGTCTGACCACAGCTCCATTAGAATGCATTTAAACACGCACACAAATTTACCAGACTCCATTAGAAACATATTAGTAGAAAACACAAATATAGTAACTGCTTCCATCTGCAAACAAGATTAAAAATAATGGAGGCTTTGATAATAAAAAAGAAAAATCCAAATCTTAACAATATTAACTACGAACGAAGCCACAATGTGCTAACCGTATCCGAAAATTAAAAACATCTCTACCACACTTTAAGGCATACACATAGTATACACACTCAATTAAGGTGAAAAATCGAATCATCCTTGATTATGGCTAAAGGTATAGCCGAAAGCGCTCGGAAACTTAAAACATTTGGACAGTTCCTACACACCCTTTGTCCGGTAAAGAAAGCTCTTTTTCGAACAAAAGAAAAATTAAATAAAAAGCTCAATCGTAGAAACTTGTCTGTCGTTTTTAATGAATCATGCATATATATATATATATATATATATATATATATATATATATATATATATATATATATATATATATATATATATATAATTATTAATTTTTGTGGTAAGAAATCCTTTAAGAGAATGGAACGCGTTACATAGAATTTCTCATGAATGTTATTCAATTAACTAACAATATTATTTTCCTTTTCTTTAACTTAATCCACAAAAAATTCAGCCATATACCATTGCTCAACAAAATCTTCAACAAGAACAACACTAAGGTTAGCTACAGCACCATCAAAAATGTCGAATAGTATATAACACAACAGAATAACATAATACTAAACAAATATTTAAACAACCTCAATAACAATATTGATACAGACAAAATCTGTAATTGTTAAAAAGTAACAGTACCTGTACACTAAATCATATCTGCATGAATAAAAGTGTTATATATTAGGTTAGCATTAAACATAAGGGCGAGACTAATTTTTATTTTTATTTCAATGCAGACCATTGGAAAACCGGAATCATCATAATAAAATGACACCAATAAAAAATATTCAAATATCACAACACTCTCAAAACTCTGTTGGGAAATCAAAACAATAACTACACACCAGTATTAAATTGGAAATTCGTCGCCAACCTACATCTTTTTCCGGTCGAGGCGACCAATGTAACCAGTCTTTTCTTGGAAAAAGATTAATTCTCAAAAATATTAACGACCCAAAAAATTAACGAACGTCGTTTATATTAACTTTGAGCATTGCATCTGCGTATAATTTAGCGTTCCTCCTATGAGACCCAGTATTTGCAAAAAGCAACTGTAATAAGCGGCTCATTTGCCATATGTGCCTGCCGACTTTGGAAACCATGAAATTTTATTTTGCACTAGAAATGTGCATTTATTAATATATACTTCATAGTTCGATTTAACTTCATTGAGCACTGTCTTCTTTGAACCATAAATTAGTTTAAATAAATATTTATTTGCTTATCAGCGTATGCACGCTATTGCACGTATATACAGTTGCTAATATCTCGGTATTTAGTTTATATATTCACACAGACATACACATACACACCCACACACACACACACGCGCACATATATACGTATGTGTGTGTATTCATTCACTTTGTTTGACTGTGAATAAATATGTGCTTACCTATGTTGATAACTTTACCAAATTCCCCTTCCAATGTCTGGCGTCAACCGTTGTCGGACGGACGGATTTCATTAGTTCTTGCTATGATCATAGGGCTGGTTCGTTAGTGACCAATAATTCAACACGGGACAGACTTTTAAAATTCAATAGCCGTAGTCAGTAGATTGTCGAAGAGCAATGCCTACAAATTGGACACCTGTACCTTGGCCAAGGTCGTCGATATTGATTTTTATTGACCTGAGGGAATTGGTGAATATGTGGGTAAATATGGTGGAATCGCCGAGGGAGAGAAATTAGTAATTCCTCTCCTTGGAAACGACGTTAATGGTTTACAAAAACAAGTATGAAAATTTGCTTACGTTGTCTGAAGATGATTATTTTCAATGTTAGTGTATAATCAACGGTTAGACTATATACACCTGCTTTTGCGCACAGATTAAAAAATTCGATTATATTCTCTTATATATCAACATTATATAGCACATATTTTTATACGGATTAGTTAACAAAAACACATTTAAATGGAGTAGGTATACATACGTACATATAGAATATAGTCGTAATTATGCGCGTTTGTGTGGCTAGGAATTGCATGATTTTCAATGTAGAGTTTAATATTACTTATTACGTTTATTTAAACACTATTTTTTCGTGAGATCGGAACTGGGATGATATACACAGTGCGTAATTATATTTAATCAGGTTGCGAATATATATATATATATATATATATATATATATATATATATATATATATATATATATATATATATATATATATATATAAATATTTCAGTTAATTGCGGTTCCAGTGTACCGATATATTTAATTAGAACTTAATAAAACCTGCTTTTGCATTCACTGCTTTGACGTAAAATCTGAATCCAAAATTCAATTTCAAATTATATTTTAAAATGCATCTTTAGATTAGGCACCATGAAATTACCCTCTTGTGAAGATGACATATATTAATTGAATGACAAAAAGAAAAATTACTAATACGTTAACATTTTCTTCCATCCTAAAAGTTGTTTCAGAATAATAATAGTTTTATTAATTGCTTCTTCTGACAGTTCAAGTTTCTTTAGATGTTCTTAATCAAAATTGGACCCCGACGTTGTTTTGTATATATATATATATATATATATATTGTGTATATCTAGGAAGCATATTTTTATTTAAACAGGTTTGGTTAAATAATTTAGAAATATAATGTCCATTAGTTTTCGTTGTGTTCTTTTTAAGTTCATTGATTAATTTCTTGGAAACCTTGAAAAATTAATTAAGAAAAATAATAAAAATTGCTTTCAAATTGTTTTTATTTTCACACGTAATTTGAATCCCATCTGAAACAATTTTCAGGGAATAAAGTTGTCTGTGAGTATGTATATGAGTTTTTGTAAATTCAAACCATTTCACCTGTTCGTTTTTACTGCTAATGCAGAGTTCTAGATTTGAAAATTCAAAGTCATATGTTATGTTTTTTCCAAATATATTGGAAGTAACTGTTCCATTTATACTTTTATATATATATATATATATATATATATATATATATATATATATATATATATATATATATATATAAAAGTATATATATATATATATATATATATATATATATAAGTATATATATATATATATGTATATATATAAGTATATATATATATATATATATATATATATATATATATATATATATATATATATATATATATATATATATATATATATATATATATAAGCATTTAAGGAAGTTGTTGACTATAGTCAGAGTTGACTTTATTTCTTTTGGGCATTTAATTCTCTTATATAATGAACTTAATGATTTTTACTTTTTGCTTATTATTGTTTTTATGTAATATAGGTGTATTTTCAACTAATGTCTCTCTAATATGTGAGTGTGGGCATGAGTGTTCATTTAAATGCTGAGCTACTGAACTATGTTCCATAAAATGAAATGTAAATATTTTTGTTAGCATCGTCGTTGTAAAGCAACGTACTTATTGTCCTAAAGGACATTTAAATTTATGCACAATGTTGGCCTTTTACAAGATGCTAGTTGGCGGAGAAGAATTGTTTTGGACAATTAACTTTGTTGTATTAAATTTAGCATAGTATATAATTAATTTTTTAACTTGGATCAGTGGGGGATATATTAGTGTTTATGAGACTTTTTTAGAATTTTTCTCCAGTTTATAGTTGGAATGCATTTGATTACGATATAGTAATTTGATATGTTTAGAGATATCTGATGATTATTGTATTCCTATTTATTCATGTTAATCTTCCTAATAGCTTCTCTAATTTGTTCATCAATAATGTAATTAGGGACGTCATTATTAATGAAGGTTTGTTTATTTTTTAATTCAGTGTAGAATAACTGTTTTGTTGAAGAATTTGATTTTGCACGGTTTATTAAGTTTCGTATAATACCTATTTTGTAATAGGACATTCACTTTTATAGTTGAGTGCGCGTGTTTATACTAGTTGTTTTTTTTATAAGGGGAGGTACTAAATGTATTATTAATATTATTAATCTCTACCAATACATCGAGAAACGGGATTTTTTGTCCTTGGTAAGTTCATGTGCGAACTTAAGCACAGAGGGTATTTTTTTTAACTACAAATTAACTTTCAAAAAACTATATCTACTATATCGTAATCAAATGCATTCTGTCTATAAACAAAAATGGGGAATTTGTTATGCACATGATAGATTGAAGGAATATGGTAGAGGAAAAAAAGCGTAATATGCCTAACGAGCATGTGTAAATGAATGACAGAACAGAGTTTAGGAGAGATAGCAAAAAGACAAAATATATTAAGAGCTTTAATGGACACGAAGTTGTGGAGGGCAGTGATTGACAACGTAATGAAGGGACATGGTATATTTACGAATTGTTGACATGAGAGGTACTCATATGTTAATTCGTACAATGTGAAACTCTTAAATTTCGTACGCTTTTCAGCCGATTTACTTTTCTTGTTACGGAAAAATTCAAGTGCTACACATTATTGCCCATCGTCGAGGAACAACCATATTTCTCATAGTCCCACAACAACGCTACCTGAAGAGAAATGCTTGCAGATTATAACACAGTATATTGATCATGAAGTCATCACTTCAGGACTGGTTACTGACAAAGGCTAATAGGCTTTAAATCTAAGCCTATATTTCAGTGGTGCCTGTTGGAATTAGAATATATTTCTTCTGAATTGTTAGAGCTTGGTTTCTCCGGTACATGAAAGGATGTATGACGATAACGATTCCCCGTCAAATGCGTGGCGCGCAAATACCGGCACCCAATGACGACAATTACGATCAATCTTTCTTTAAAGAAATCACACATCATTTCTGAACGTAAAGTCAGACCTAAGTCATTTTAAGAAAATACTCATTCGTTGTCAAATTGTTTTCCTCTTTTCTTCAGTGTTTTCCATCCTCTCCTATTACCTTACATTTGTTGTTTCATTGTTTTAGTGTTCCTGATAAATCCAATTGTATTCGTCGCTGTAAAGATCAACTAACAGTAGCATTTACAGTAAGATAACTAAGTATATGGCAAATGTTGGATTTCCTTCATTAATTATTATTTCCTTAATTTTAACTTTTATTCAACGATAATAAATGAACAGGACATATTACATTTCTAAATATATTATCATAATAATAATAATAATAATAATAATAATAATAATAATAATAATAATAATAATTATAAATGTCACCCACAATGATAGCTGTTGTTTAATGCTTGCGGTAAAAGGATACAAGCGACTCCATGATAAAATTAACAACTCTCATTTGGATTACCTCTTGTGTAGGATATATGAACTTTGGTTTGAACAGAAAAGTTACTACCAAGAGACATAAGTTTTTCGAGTACGAGCAAATCATGATAGTTTGGGATTTCAATACCCATGTCTCATCCTTGATTTCCCCGATGCATATATCCACGTCTTTGACAAATAAACCAGAAAAGGCTTCCTAATTAACATAATATCAAAGCCCACACAAAAAAATGGCAATCTCAAGAAACACATAAACTTTCGGACGGAATTTACCAGAATGTCAGACGTTCAAGTCCCTCAATTTATCATGACAGATTTACGCTCTATAATACCAAAATTAAAAATCGAAAAAGTTGAAATAACTCCTAGTAATTATTACTTTACAAAACTTTGTGGCTTGCTACTGAACAGTGCTCTCTGGCTATGGTCGGACTTAATGCACTACACCCATAAGACAAGAACTCCGATTGAAAAGCAATACCGAACGGAAAAAGGTAATAATAATAATAATAATAATAATAATAATAATAATAATAATAATAATAATAATAATAATACACTTAGATTATTTGACTGTCGATATTTGAAAAGCTTCTGTCTACGTGATATAACTATTCAAATCCGGCGGCAACAGTGAATTTTAATATCAAGGATAATATTTGTGCAACTTATTGTAATATATTCTATATAATAAGACCAAAATAAAATATTATGTTTTATTATTAGAAATTTCAGTAGAAAAATTACTTGAAAATTGACATTATATATATATATATATATATATATATATATATATATATATATATATATATATATATATATATATTGCTTTTGTCGATGCTGTTCATCTCAGCTAAGGTATTTGATTTCTCGATAGTCAGAAACCAATGAACATCGCACGCTAAGTATTATTTTCTGCCCCTAGTAGCATGTGACAATAAAACTTGTTGAATGTTACATTTAAATAGAACTTCTCAATATTTTCTCTTCTCCAAAAAGTTGGTTTCTCTTCAACAAAAGTATATGATATATATGATTTTATCTTAAATTTCTGTACTTTTTATTTTTCTCTCTCTTTAACGTTTTCTTTCTATTCATTCACACTCAGTAACTCATTGCCTCTTTATTGCCTTGCTTGGGACAAAATAACTAAAAATATTAATGTTGGTTAATATTTTCCATAATCCCTAGCTCGGATGGATCGGTTGGGGCCGAGGCACATCTCCGGTACCTATTATTCATTTTCCGATAACCGGAATGACGGAATTGATAAAAAGTACATGAACAAAAGCAGAACAAAGAATGCACTTTGAATAGTTTATCCGTAAGTTTGATATTGATGTTCATCAAGCTATAAGATAATCCGACAAATATTGTAAAGCGATTAAATTGACAAACGTAAGCATACGTGATGAAATGAATTATTGGTGCATTATTCAGTAGATAAAATTGTCTAAAATGGGGATTCGTTTATAAGCAGTATTTATCCAAAAGTGTTAAAGGCGTGTCGTAGATGTTTTTTGTCGAGTTCCAAAAGAAAACTTGTCTGAATGTTGGTAATTTAAATTATGATAATATTTAGGGACACACGCAAACACACACGAATAAAGAGAAAGACAAACACATACACACATTCTTTCTCTCTCTCTCTCTCTCTTATGCAAACACTCCTCATTTATATATATATATATATATATATATATATATATATATATATATATATGTGTGTGTGTGTGTGTGTGTGTCATTCACAGACAGTACTGTTTCGCTGTATCACAGCTCCTCAGTGCGACTAGACTTCCGAATGCCTAAAGCCAGGATTGAATCACAACTAATTTGGTGTCAGCCAGAGCTATCTTGACTCGGTAGAGTTACACAACTAAATCTAGCGTATTGTTTTTAAAAAGTAAACAAATGCCAATCAGCCAAAGTGCTCCATTCATTTTACTGAAGAGCTTTGCATTAGTGCAGGTGGCTGTTGTTTATAGAATTAGCTTATCACTCAACAGTGCTCAATTGAAATGTATTTTCAAGAGCTAAATTATGAATATACACACACACACACACACACACACACACACACATATATATATATATATATATATATATATATATATATATATATATATATATATCGGACAGGCTATTACCTCCTTAAGTAGGCATCTTACATGCAACACTTCAAGCAGAAAGCGATTAATACATACTTATTAATTCATAATTTACAAGAATATTTAGGGAAAATTCTATTCGATAACACAAAGATACTTTTCCAATCATATAGTCGTAGACAACTCATCATTGGGTAAACGTTGCAAATTAAATATCGTTCTCCCTCTAAGAATATTACATAATTTAGCAGGGGAAACGGCGTGTTAAAGGTTTTCTAAAAATAGAAGTAATGCCCAGGTCAACTGTCCACTCATAGCACGTGACAGCCCAAAAAGTATACAACCCGTAAATACTCCACACAGTTGAACTACTACGAATAAGTCAAAACACAGAAATCCACCACCCTAAAACATCCTTGATAATGTGAATAGAACTAGCCAAAAGCGCTTGGAACAGATATAAATATGGACAAACGAAAAAATTAAGTAATTAAATCTTCCCGTTGACTGTTTTCAATAAAAATGATTGAAGGAACTTTGCTGCCCAAACATTAATATATATATATATATATATATATATATATATATATATATATATATATATATATATATATATATATATATGTTTGGGCGCACCCACCTTCACAACCACAATAGACTGATCCTATTATTATAAATAGAACAGTAGTTCTAGAGACTGTGAGTAGTGTAGCAGTGTACGCAGTTTCTGACTGTGCGCTGCTCCTGTCGAACTCTCTGCTTTGGCAGAGAGGAACCCGGACGAGGCTTTGCCGCAGGGCAAAGTGTCGTCCGGGGAGGTAGACAGTCCCTGAACCCGTTTATACGGGTTGTAAATGGGCATATTTTTGGCCGAGCCTACGGGCTCGGTAAGCCCACATTAAACCGGCCTTGTGCCACATTCGACCCACGTGGGAGGGTTGTTAAATACCGTAGTGTAGCAGTGTACGCAGTCTCTGACTGTGCGCTGCTCCTGTCGAACTCTCTGCTTTGGCAGAGAGGAACCCGGACGAGGCTTTGCCGCAGGGCAAAGTGTCGTCCGGGGAGGTAGGCAGTCCCTGAACCCGTTTATACGGGTTGTAAATGGGCATATTTTTGGCCGAGCCTGCGGGCTCGGTAAGCCCACATTAAACCGGCCTTGTGCCACATTCGACCCACGTGGGAGGGTTGTTAAATACCGTAGTGTAGCAGTGTACGCAGTCTCTGACTGTGCGCTGCTCCTGTCGAACTCTCTGCTTTGGCAGAGAGGAACCCGGACGAGGCTTTGCCGCAGGGCAAAGTGTCGTCCGGGGAGGTAGACAGTCCCTGAACCCGTTTATACGGGTTGTAAATGGGCATATTTTTGGCCGAGCCTACGGGATCGGTAAGCCCACATTAAACCGGCCTTGTGCCACATTCGACCCACGTGGGAGGGTTGTTAAATACCGTAGTGTAGCAGGGTATTGCAGTGCAGTGTGAGACTTCTGTAGTGATCAGTTACACTTCCGTTTCTCGACCGGAAGATATCGTTGGACTTGATTACTATTACTTATTGTTGATACTAACCTACGTTCGTTCTACTACTAATCTCTCTGATGTAAATACCTCTCTGAATATACCAGTATTTTCCCTACGACTGTGTTTGTTCGTTATTACCATATACTCACGTGGAAACACTAAACATCTCAACAATATATATATCGAGAGAGAGAGGGAGAGAGAATGAGATTAAATAATTATAAGATAATTATTAATTTATAAGATAATTATTAAATTATTATTAAGTTAAATGCCAAATAAAATTAGGGCTTATTGTTAGATTCGGCAGAGCTTAATTATTGTCAATTGTGTTACCCGATGAAACTGTATCGGGAAGTTTGATACAATCAAAGTGAAATACGTGTATTTATACGTATACTTTTCGAATATGATGGAGAATTATTTAAAATAGTCAAAGCCGTAGTAAATATAATCAATATATAACTTTATAAACATAATCACTATTATCACTAATATAATGTTAATTTCGAAAATAGATGATCATGGTGGACCACAGCTTCCTTTTCATTAATGTCTGTTTATGGTCCTGGATTCCATGGAATGATAATGGTTGGGTTTCCAAATGAATTCTTCACCGATGAATTTATATTGTTTTTTTTTTTTCTTTTTTACTTTCTCTAATGCCATCCATATCCTGAGAGCTCAGTCTACTCAGCTACCGTTAGATAAGACATGGATTCATTCTTCTGAAAGATCACTACTTAGAAAGTGGATGCAACAGGACATGATTTAACACTGAAAGTTTCCAGAATATATCTATTTGTAATTAAAGGAAAACACTGTTTTAAAATTCACATTTGCGCAAGAGAATGTAAGACGTTAGCAAAACTAAAAAGCTATATATGGCGATAGATCAAGCGATGACAATTCTCTAAATCGAGTAGCAGACATTACGTATGTAAAGGGAGAGTAGCTAAAGCTTACGCTGCTTCCCACCTGAAAATAAATTTGGCGCAGTTTTGCCTACTGTAACAGATCTGTTGAGGGCACATGTAATATGGGTCGTGAATATATTATATGTCTATAAAAACTCGCTTCGTGAATACATTATATGTCAGTCGGTGACCCATATTTTCTCAACAGTGAATTAAATTTGTATGCTTCAACTCTATTAATATAAATCATTTCTTAAAAACGAGCGATAATCATAGAATCTGATGTATAAATTACATGCATATAGCATCTGGATAATTCGACGTTGTGTAATTGTTAAGAAGCATGTCTGGTTAGATCAGTTCCAACTGTGCAATGAGTTCGATTCTCATCATGGGATCCACACTTCCTGCTATATGTCACGTCAAAGCTACGCTTAGAATGTAATTTTTCACCCTTGTGACATATCCAATTTACGCGTAGGAAGTCATAATACATATAATACTTTTAAAGTACTTCAGACAAAATCAGGTTCTTTTCTCTTTCTTATAACTAGAAACCTTTTATTATGGCATTTTGAGGTGAAAGATCTTGACTTAAATCCTATGTCGTTTGTCATATTTCCCTACTCGACAGTTTTATAGGCACACTTGCCAAATTGCGATCATCATAACAGTAAAGAAAAAGAATTGCATATTTTATTTTATTTTTTATTCCTTAATTTCTTTTGTTCCCACACATCTACCCTAACCAATTCCTTGAAGTACTTCTGGCAAGAATCCACGCTTTTGGCTTCACGTTCTCTTTTAATAAAGATAAATCACATACCATGTTTTTGTAATATTTTTTATGATACATTTTCTAGTTCTTCCTTTTAACTTCGTTTTTTTCGTTGTCCCCTTAAGAGAAGTTCGCCCGCGATATAGGTATCGCTAAAATCTTCCTAAAATATTTAGATATTTTTTTTTCTTTTTTGAACGAACGTTCACCCAATTAAAGACGCACGAGCCACTGACTGTAGAGCATTAATTTATAAGTTATCTGATGCGGACTTAGTATAAAATTGGAAGTGAAATGTAACAGGATATGGAGGTAGATAACAATTGATACTTTGAGGTAAATCTCTAGGAATATATGTTCTATATATTATGGACAGAGGGGAAAAATAGTGGGATTGTTGACCCTATCTTGTAACGTATCTAGCATATATATATATATATATATATATATATATATATATATATATATATATGTATGTATGTATGTATGTATATATATGTGTGTGTGTGTGTGTGTGCTTGTGTGTATATATATATATATATATATATATATATATATATATATTCGAGAAAATGTCAACATATCATAACTGATAAATCAAACAGTTTCTACCTGATTATTTTTATGCTATACATTTTTTAATCTTTAGAATATTAAGAGACTAGATGCTCAGATAAATTGTAGAGTTAGTTTTTAACCCACCATATTTTTCTTATAATGTTGTTGTCATCACGCCGAGAAAGTGAGAATTATTAAGGATTTTGTGAAAAATTACTCAAAAGACAAATTATCTGAAAGAAAGAAAAATAAATGGTGGATGGAAACAAATGTTTACATGAATAATGGTTATGAAGAGTTTAATGAAAGAAAAGGAAAAAATAATAAGATATCTCTATAAACACAGAAAACCTTTTTATTAATAGAGGTTATGTCATCGATGAAATATGAAGCACCTACCTTTCCTATGTGTTGTCGTCCTTAGTAGCTCTGCTACATGAATTTAACCGATCTCCTTGATTGGAAACGAGGTCTTACTATTTTATTATTGAACTAGATAGATGCAACCATCAGTTCTATTTTAATAGTTTATTTTCTTTCAGTTTTTGCCTGTGTAACGGCTTCCAATTTCCTGCTCCCCTGACACATACAATCTTCAAAGAATTAAATGCAACATAACCCAGTATCTTTTATCTACCTGGATCTAGTTCCTTTTTTGTTTTTTCTTCGTTTCTCGTCACTACTCTTTTCTTATTGTCTTTTACTCTCTATAACATGCTGCGTCATAATGGCATTATCGCCTTCTTTTGCGTGAAATGATTTAAAAATTATACGAGATAAATATTTACTTTCAGGAATGTTAGCGGCAGACAGCTGGTTAAAGAATCAGGGAAAATTTTTTACACGAACACTTCCGTATATAATGCTTCGTCCCCTTTCTTGAAAACCTGTCAGAATCATTCCTTGCGCAAAAGTAGGGAAGATTTTACGTGTTTATGTTATTACATTCGGTGGAAAATGAGTGAAAAAATCTGGAGCAGCATATAAATATCAGTTGTGTAAAGATAGGTGAAAGTGCTAGTGAATTGTTAGGTCTATTAAAATATATATGCGCTAAGATAGTTTCGCAAATTGCTAAAAACATTAACATGAAAACTCTAGTCATGTTCTTAAATGCCTCGTCAGACGGAGACTTTCATATGGACGTCATCCGTCGTGCCAAAGCCGTTCAGGAACATCTAAGCTCTGAACTGTATACAGCCGCTTTCTATGGTCAATGGTTACAAATGTCTTTGAGCGAGTGGATCTTAGCTAAGGCCATCCTTCTTCGGACATTGTGGACAGCGAATTTCAAAGAAAGAATCTTACGTGACGACAGAAGACACATCTCCTGAGGCATTCCAACAAAAGTAAATGCTAAAATGAATAGGACATATAACTCCTCGAGACAATAATTGCATAGACTGTCACGATTTAAACAGTACAATAAATGCCTTTCTTATCTAATGAAGAGATCTAAGTTTAGAAAATATGATGAGTTTTGATGCGCTTCAGACATCAGACAAATCAAAAGCACAGTGTACAATATACGTCAGGAAGAATTATTTAAATAAAATAAAATATATATGTGCATCTTTCTACGTTGGCATGAAAAAGAATCCAAGAAATATCTGAAAAATCTGAGTAAGTGCAGAAAACAAGAAATGCATGTCAAAATAATTAGCACATGTTAACAGAACATTTAATAAACACTTAACAAAAATTTATAACCAAAATATAAGTTTCATGTCCCGCCAGGAACCTGTTAATAGATACAATTCTCATCACCAAATTATTGTCAGGAATCACCAAATCTTACAACGGAAATGCAGTAACACTAGACAATATCTGCAGTTAAATAATTGTGTGGACTAAACACACTCAAAGAAAATAAAAGTGAATATTATAGATGAAATAATTCTAAATTGTCATTGATTCTTATATTAATTTTTGGTCACGCGGGAACCTGATTGTTTCATTATTCTCATTGCCTGGCATCTTGACTTATGGCCAACATATTAAATCGAAGTTTAGATAATAAATTGCAGTATCCCGTGTTTCATTATAAATATATCATCACTGCCAGACACATTTAACCTAACTCAGTAAATACATATGTGGTAAGTGCTGGGAAAATAAAAGACAAAAACTTGCATATTTAACGTTTTTCTTTCAGAAACTTTAGTGAAGCAGAGTTCAAAGCTAACACATTCACAAAAACGTACCCAAAGTCAAACACACACACACACACACATACACACACACAAACAAACAAAACACACACACAAACACACATTCAGTTACCTGCATACACGGAGACAGTAAAAAATATGCGTACTGTCGATATTACTTAAAATTTTAGCTCTGTATAAAAAATCCAGAAACGTACCCCAGCGCACAATTTTTTTATCAAATCCATACTGAGCCCCTTACTCAGCTGGCTGTAATGAATTTGCTAACCAACTTTCTACTTCTACCTAATGTCTCTGACAAGAATAGTTGTAATTCTAAGCACGAGCTTTCGCTTTAATCTTTTAATGAGAATAGATGACTTAACTATTCATATCCCCGAAATGCACACGCATCCCAACCCCATTAAACTTTGTTACCTCATTCTAATCGATTTGTTGAGAATATATTAGAGAAGGGTCATAAATCGACTAAACTAAGCATCCCTATATCTTGCGAGACAAACATAAGTCCACTTAAAATACAGCCGGACAATCACAGCCTAAATCATGGACGTGTTTCCCCTGTGGAAGGGACAAAAGTGTTCATCCGCGTGGCACTTGTTGATAGAATACGAATTGTCTTTGCTCTGTATCTCCTTAGTGTGAAGGGTCGGTCATTTTCAATCCAATATAGGAGAGGATTTACAATATCCTTACCAAATTACATTTGGCCAGCTTTCACATCACTTCAGTATTCCCCACAGAATGTTGGTTAGTCCATTCAAACAGAACTGTTGAGAAAGACAGATAATGCAGACTTCTTCACCGACTATGAACAAAGCCTCGTCATTGAAGAACCCACCCGCGTCCAGGACGCGACGGGACAACAGGCGAACATCCTCGAACTTTTTCTAACATCCTTCTCTGACAAATCCTCAGCAATTTTTTTACTCCACCCCTGCCTCATAGGCAAGTCAAACCATTCACGAGTCAATGTCTAGATTGATTCAAAACCAATGACATCCCCTGATCCAACGTTCCATAGAACGGATTCCCTCTACGGCAAGGCAGACTGGGACAACGTTCGGTTCTATATGACAGAAGCCCAACTCCAAACATTTTCAACATGCTACCCCAACCCACCTCTGCCCGATTCTCCGAATGGATCATTTCTAGAATGCAGAGTTTTATACACCAGCAAAAGATTACAACAAAAACCAATCAGCCCTGTTTCACCCCTTAATGCTCAGCAATTATAGCTCACATCAAGCATTCTTTCAATAACTATCGTAAAGAGCGGTGTAGTCGGGCCCCTTCTTCTTTTAGAGCTGACCGCAATTGATATAAGCTGTCTCATTAACGTTCCTCTCTACCTCAAGTGGCTCTCGACCCTTGTAGAGCGAGAAAATTGCTATATATATATATATATATATATATATATATATATATATATATATATATATCAAGTTTCCGGATATTTCGCTTTGATAGAGACATTTTATCTAATTTGAAGAAATGGGTTTCCTGTCTTAACTTCGATTGAATCATTTCAGCTTTATATATTTTATATGTTATGAAACCAACATCCACCGAAAACTGACGATACATCAAACAATCCACTTGCCGCCCAGATATGAGAGAACATGCGACGTTTAAAAACTTATATGTCTCGAAATAAGCATATTCACACAAAATTAAACGCATTGATAAAGCCTTTTGAAAAATGTTACCTTTCATAAGACCGGGGAAAATATATGTTCAAACTATTTCTGGAAACCATAAGAAAGCTCCGAACCATAGAAAAATTTCAAAATGGCAAGACAGCCTGTACCTGGAGGAAACGAATAAAACTATATCGACTGCAATTCAATCCCGAGTTGATGAAACAAATCATTCGATTCTACGCTATTAACCGTTCAACTATTTCTACACTCCTATTCTCTCCGCCCATTCTTAATATATATATATATATATATATATATATATATATATATATATATATATATATATATATATATATATATGTGTGTGTGTGTGTGTGTGTGTGTGTATTAGTGTGTGTGTGTGTGTTTGCGTGTGTGCATTAAGCTGATACAAATGTTTCTATGCAATTCTTGTAAAAATCTGATGAGTCTTTTGACGAATAAACAGATATTAAATGCATTCTCTGAAAAATCTTTAAAGAATATTTACTTCAGAGAAAATGTTTGGCTGAATATTCACATGCCATATTGTTTCCTTTTCTAGATTATTCTGGTAAATAGAGCATCGGAGTAAATAAATTGTTCACTAAATATTATAGTATTGAATGTGAATGTCTTCATGAGGAAACACATTACCTTTCTCAAAAGAGAACATTTTAAACTCAAATGAAAAGGGAGACATGGAAGCTATGCTAAATTGAAAGCTGACGGAATATGCAAATATTCTGAACGGAGTTAAAAGGGATTTTAAATTCTCATACAATGAGTTACAATGAGCCGAATGTTATTGCGAGCAATTATCACGATGAAGGACCATGGCACATAAAAGAAGAATATTTCACCCGTCATTAATAGTTTAACTAATTACAAATAATCATGAATGTTTTGGAAATTTCAATCAAAATCGGAGTGCTCATTTTATATTTGATATATATTTGATATATATTATATAATTCAACATATGTGTCGGTGTTTTGAGTACCATTGAAGTATTACCTTTTATTTCTAATCTACGTTACTTCCTGACATTTGAACAAGGCGTTTTGAGATTTGCGACAAACAAGTACAATTTAGATGAATAGAATACTACAAAAATATTAGATTATTTGGATTTGGTTTTTTGAACGCAATATCTTTCCATTATGCTATATTTAAGGCTGAAGCTAGGATCACGAATGTCAACATAATTACTCATTTTCTAGCATTCCATTGAAATCTCGGATTTTCCCCAATGTTCAGATGTAATTACACCGTCTCAGAATTGATATGTAATCCGTGTTGTTCAGAAGCAAATATCTACCATGCACAGATACGCGGTGTATGTATAAATGTAAATCAGAATGGTAGTATGTATCGTGTAAATAATGTAAATATTAATTACTTATCTCCGAAAACCTTGTGCTTATAATAATTAAGATAGGAACAAGGGCCCAACTTGTGTAAATTTACTGTTAGGTCATTGTTAAATTTACTTCTAGGATCATTACGTTACGACGTATTTTGGTTGATGGTTTGCCCCGTAAAAATATTTAAATAAATTCAAAATGCAAACAGGAAACGTGAATGAAAGACACCGGACTATGCCAATTGACTTCAACATATTTCACTATGTGAAAAATTTGTGTTCACCCAGCAATATTAGGGAAAAAAGATAAGTCACCGAAATTACGCCTAGAGATAAAATGTGGCCACAGTATATCCGCTGATCTGCTTGGTCTGATTGGAGAAATCAAGGCGATCGATTTTGAATTTGATGCGTCTTATATACTAACGCAACAAGTGACCGGGTAGAAACATCTCAACGCTGCCAACTCAACACAGCCGATGGAGCGCCAGGACTACTCAGAACTTTGACAGCTCATGACCGAGACAACTCAGCACAAGAAAAACATAACTTATTTATAACCGAATAAAAACAATTTATTAAGGATTAAAACCTTAATAAGAGAATATTTTTTATTATTTTTAATAAAGAAAATCGTTAAGAAATTTATTTTTAAAACCCCATTTTATGAATGAACTTACATCCGGTCACTTACAGATATTGACTAAGCTTATTTTAGCACGGACATCATATATTCAGAAACGAACGTCTTTATTTATTTAATCAATATGTTGTCATATCTAAAATTATAACTGTTAAAATTATTCGACTAGATTGAAATCAATAAATAAAATGTACGAACATCGACGGCGTCTAAGCAAATGAAATATGCTCTGAACAATGAGACATTCTTGGTTAGATTTTAAAAAAATCTACTTCATTCGTGGTTGTCCAGACTACTGTCCATCATTCAGATTTCGTTTGTGTATTATGCGCAAACTTGCTTCCCCACCTGCTTCCTTGAACTTGTTGTGGCGTGGAAGTGATTATCTCCGCCTGTAGTCCTTTCGCTGGTCACGCAACATGCGTACATTATCGTTGCCAAATTGGGCGGATATAACTGGCACTGCTTTTCCCGCTTGACCATCAGCCAGAAATGGGCCAGGTGAATGGGATTCGACATTTCTGATTTGCCCATCTCTTTACAGACACACTGAAGCAGAGAAAATTTCCAGAATTTATTTGATAAAAATCAACATTCATCCTCTTAAAAATCTTTTTCGGACTCCCGAAGAAAGAGTAATATGCAGGTCATGTTTAAAATTTTAGAAACACGCTAATATTTAGATCATAAATAATATCATACTTTGAAAACTTACTGTGTTCTTTCTCTCCTAAACCATTCTCCGCCATACGTTTGTCAAGCTCGCTAGTTATGTTATGCGCTGTCTTCCTCAGTCTCACATGCTTTAAAGCCCTCTTCCTTCATTTTGCGCCCTATAGATTTGAACTGTCTCTTTCTGATGATGCGTATAAGTGTATGGTTTGTTTCTATTTTCTATAAATGTCGTCGTTTCTAGCATGTTTGGGCCATTGTATTCCCAGCATCATTCTGTAGAACTATATTTCCTTTAGAACATGTCTCTTTTTCCGGAGTGAGGATATCGTCCAGCAATCACTGTCACAGAGGAAAACCGATATTACATCGCAGTTCAGTAAATGATGCTCTATATTTTGTGTGATAAGTGTATTATCTATCATGCTAGCGAAGGCTTCCTAGGTAGAGTATTCATCAGTGATGGAATACAGCTTCTCTATAATGATATCCAATGAAAATGCCAATGAATAGTACTCACTTAAAAATGCTACATCTATTCCCTATATTGGACTACAATATCGAAACCTGATGTTCTGTATATACTTGGATATAAATTGTTTTGTCTATCAAAACAGCCTACAAGACGTTTCCCTAAGTTGTCTGCGGCAAAATAAAGCCGGTATCTTCGTCGGACAACAAATAAAGAAGATCATAACGTGCAAAGAATTCTCCAACAAGGTGAAAACTATGTGAAGCTTATTGAGTCCGTAGTGAATAACTAGAGCAAAATGGGCTGCTAGATGTCCATCGAAGTCCATATACTTGACTATTATTTTGATAAATTTGAGAGAAGATAGGTCGTACTCAGTGAAGCAAGGCAAACGCTTCCACCAGGATACACTGGACTTTGCATGATGGTACCTAGGATCGTATAAAAAAACATGACGGGAGACTAAGTTTGTGGGCTGATTCGTTGAAGTAATTTACAGTATAACTGGGAATCGTGAAAAACTATTCACATCTAATGTTTTGTGGTTTCTCTTGTGTAATTCCAGAATAAACAGATGCTTCTTTTGAATCATGTGACGTTTTGTTTCTACTTTGCGTGAACGAGAATCTCCCATTCGCCACTTTCCCTAAGTGAATATGTAAACTTTTAGAATATCATTATTTCGGTTACAAAGTCAAAGTATGAAGGAAGTATTAGCCATTTTTCAAACATTCTAGGTATCACCAAATAGGAAATATCAGTTACTAACCAAGGACAAAAATCGTGTTCCACAGTGTTATTTAACGATCGCTGCTCTTATCTTTACTCAGACGTACCTAACCTAATAAAGGCCAGTTCTGTGAGGAAACTAGTTATTATCTAAATCTCGGAAATATTAGGTATAAAAACATATATCTATATTTATCTTAAAATGACAGGAAGATATTTAAATGGTCCATTCATTGACAATCTATATGACTACATGTTAATTGTAGATAAAGTTAATATATAAAATAACAGATAAATGTAACGTGTTATTAATGCATTATATTCGAATATACTGAAGATATGCTGTAAGGCAATTACTTATCGTGAAGGCAACTGGCATTATTCTTCAGTTTCTCTATAAGACTTCTTAAATATATAAGTAATACATAACACTGAACAAAATATCTTTCACATATATAATTCTTATTTTGTATTGATATGCATAAATTTGATTTTTTTTTTTTTTTTTTGTTTTTTTTTTTTTTTTTTCAATCCGGTCGGATTTCTCTTCTGACTGTAAGGCAGCTATCACGATAAAATTATTTAGCAAAGACAAATTGCTTCAAATTCTAGACATATCGAAAACTAAATATTTATTTCCGATCAACAAGTCTTATTTACAGCTGAATTATGACGATCTGAATTTTTACGATTGAAAGCATTTTGAAAATAAAATGTAACCAATGACTTCTGATATCGGTAAAATGCCCTGTTGACTCAACCTTAGTAAAGAGATTTTCTTTCAATCGCCAGTATACATCAAACCAAATAACACCGTCTTTCACTTTTTATGTAGAACCTCTATCATTTCGAATCGCTACATCAATGTTTAGATGGTAATGATGAGATATTAATCATTTCCAGTATCTGTCTATATTTCTGAGATGAAGTATTATGTATACTATTTACATTATTCGGACTATTGATTTCATCTTTGTCGCGATATTTATTACAAAGTTTCGGCCGTTGGATTGTTATAGTTTCACGTGCCATTAGACATGACACATGGAACTAGAACAGTCTATCCAAGTGAGCGAAATAAAGGGTCCAGTTTGACATTCCAACCACCTGAAGAAGCCCGGAGCGTAACGGGAAAAACGTTGTAATAAATATGGCGACAAAGATGAGGACAATAGTCCGAATAATGTAAATTGTATAGTCATTTCCAGTCAAGAAAGAAGCGGCAATGAGCAAGCAGATATCGTACATATTGATTGAAATTCATAAAAAAGCATATTTCTATTATTATTTATTTTTTAACCCTTGCACCACAAGCGAGCCAATAAAGCCACTAAGATGTAAGGGGTTATTTAGTGTGAAATCATAAGAGAAAAGGAAAAACATTATTACGGAGAGGGAACAATACAAAAACAGGAACAACTGATAACGACTGACTGAATTAAAACATTTGAAGCTAAAACATTACTTGTTGAAGCTAGTCTTTAGGGCATGAAGGCGCATTGCCTGCTACTCATACAAAGATAAATTTGTTTTTGAGGTTCGGTATTTTTTCTTAGAAAATAAAGCCACAATAATTTTTCGAATCCCATATGTAAGAGCAAACGAACGATGAAATATTATTTTTCAAACGTTCTCCTAACAGTTATTGTCCCAAATCCTGGTTTTTGACCTAGAATACCGGCTGTTTTCAATTGTAGGAAATACTTCAATATTGTAGCCCCCATACATAAACAAATTCAACTATACATACATATATCATGTATATATATATATATATATATATATATATATATATATATATATCATGTATATATATATATATATATATATATATATATATATATATATATATTATCGTCGTGCTAAAAAGTATGTAAAGTACTCACACAGGATTGAGATTATTATGTGTGTGTATACATTCTTCTGATCTTTTCGGAAGTACAAATTTACGTCGATATTTCCTTATATACATTTTTCGTTCTTGTTCGATGGTTAAACCGATTACATTGATGTGTCTCTTATAATATCAGATAACATAATAAAGAATAACGATTTACACCATTATACATAAGTGACTAAGCAATTGCATCTAGGCTTTGATATTTCAGAGATACAATGATTTCAGTAGAGTTGTCAAAAGATCGAATTGTAGTTATAAATTTAATGTAGTGAAAAATGTTATCCTTTATCTACTGATTCCCATTACATCCGAGCAACTGTATTGAAATCTCCGGCTCAAATGGTATTTGAAAGAACGAAATGGAGTATGGTGAAAGACTTAACTTATGTTCATTTCAATGTTTCTAAGATGCATAATCGTTTCCCATCCGCGGTAATTCGAATATGTCAACAGAATACATTGCCTAGGGTTAGAATCCACGCCTAAAGTGTCACCTTTGGGTGAAGAATTGCAGCTTAAACAGATTAACCAATGCGTACCTAGTAGATACTTGTTTAATCCACTGTAATGTGTACCATTTTCAGTTCAAGTGTAAATATAATTTATGTTATATTTTATGCATTTTCTAATGTAAACTAGGCCGATGTGTGTATTTATGACTTTTATTACGTGACCATTTCACATCAAGCACGGCGATAAATCCACTATCACATAAGATTTTGTTTGCGTTGCATTGAAATGTATTAAGATCATGGATGGCAGGGATGCAAGAAACTGGAAGTGGATTCCACAGACCTGAAGTGCGGGAAAAGAAACTATAAAAATAGGACATACGGTTACATGGAGCTATCAAGCTACTTGCCAGTCTAGTTGTTTGTCTAAATTCATGCGTTCGGGGTAAGAGCAATAAAAGATAATTAGAACGATTGTTATGATAATATTGAAATGAAATATTGAATATGAAAAGTCAGAGAAAAATCAGGAATTAACGATGGGAAAGTAAATGGAGATGTCTGGTCAGGATCGCTATATTACAATATTTGTCTGTGGCTGAGAATTTCGAGATGTACAGTCGGAGCACCAGATCAGATATAGAAGCAATAGACAATATACGGAAGAAAGGTAGATTTATAATCTGCCGAGGGAAAATGTCTGCTACAACACAGTGAACAAACTCTTCCAACCGCATACCTAGCAACTGATTCAATATTATCATTCCATTTCCTTGAAGTGGAAAACGTGGGACCAACATACGAAATGAGTTGTTCTCCTAGAGGTTAACATTCTTTATGCAGGTGAAAGGTAAAAATTTATCTCTCTGCTGTTTAAAAGAGAGCAGTTTTGTTTGGTAGGCGTTACAATTACTATGACTTTTCTCGACCCTGTTAGAAAACATCCTGTATGTCATTTATGACGTCAGCTGACAGTTTTTTACAACTCATAGCCACTAGAAGTCATATAGAGAAAAATACAGTATCCGCTTTTTCATGGAATTTGTCATTCTGGGAAACCAATTTCGAAGACCTTGGAAAAAAAGAGTCTGGATTACACTGCTAACAATTGCGTTGTACTGCGATAGTGATTTTCTAATAGATAAAATGATCTCTTGCTCGGATTATTCTTCTGTACAGCAGCTGCTTGTTTGCCACTACATGTCTTGTTGCTCTGAACAATTATTCCTTTGTCTCTAGAATTAGAATTAGTTCGCCAAAACGATCTACAATCTATGCTTATATCAAAGGCAGAATTGGTTTTAAAACATCAACTAAACTACTATAAATATTTTTAGCACATTCTCTTTCAGAAAATATATTTTTGTTATGTGTGTCGGGGTGATGACAACAACATTATAAGAAATATATGGCGGGTTAAAAAAACTAACTCTACACTTTCTCTGAGCATCTAGTCTCTTAATATTCTAAAGATTAAATAATGTATAGCATAAAAATAATGAGGCAGAAACGCTTGATTTTAATGTTTACATTTTCTCGAATATATATATATATATATATATATATATATATATATATATATATATATATATATATATATATATATATATATATATATATATATATGTATGTATATACGCTAGATATGTTACAAGATAGGGTAAACAATGCCAGGCTATCCTGATATTTGACCTGTAGCCGAGAGAGAATTTATACGAAACGAACACGATAAGAATCTAAATTGTCCACGATAACACTTTCCGCCTCAATAAACACAACACAGCACACACACATACACACATGCACACATGTGTGTAAATAGATGACCCCATATATATATATATATATATATATATATATATATATATATATATATATATATATATATATATATATATATATATATAACACTATGATAACCGTTGAAGTCTTTGAAAGCGTAATATTTCGTATTACATAAAGTTATATCATCATCGGTTTAATGGTGTCTTCCTGGAAAGAAATTCTATCAGGGTCATGATTGTGATTTGGATAAATAGAGGACGATAGATCTAAATATTTCAACATTACTGGTCAAATGTCTTTTTTCTCTGGAATAGGAATATCGAAGATTTATCGCAGACACGACGTGAGAAATCCTGGCTAAATTTCGCATAACACCATCATCAACTATGAAATAAGAAGCTACATGGATTCTTGTGATATCGCATTTTGAAGAGCGAACAATAGATGTCTATGTACTGAAATAGATATTCAACGCTCCAGGTTGATCAATATTTTGTATATTTTACACGAAACTCTGATTAACCTCACGGTCAAATATATGAAGATACCGTTGCTGATATTGCTGGAAGTATTATGGATTGAACAGTTGTAGTGTAAGTTCGGTGAAAGATTGTTAAATATATATGTGTTGATGTGCGTTTCGTATTATGTATTGATAGATATGGTATAGAAATTGGCATTATTGATTTATGTGAAAATGTAGAGAATCATTGAATAATCGATAAAAAAGACGTGGTTACCTTAATGCGTATATCACATGAAAAAGTACAAACACAACAGGAACTGATATTTTCAATGCGGCACATATTTGGAGAGGGCTACAAAGGAAGAGACATTAGAAACTGAGGTTGCTTGAATCTGAGAAAAGTATCGAAGAAATTGTTCTAAATTTATAGTTAAAAAACAATTATTCGAAATATATTTATTTGAAGTGAAAATTATTTGAATGAAAATTAATCGAAAGGGTAATTATACTAATTAATAATTATTCGAAATGCCTATGTTTGAAATACGTATGTGGTCTTGACAGTGACAATGATGAATTTATAACAGCCATGAAGGATGGCATAGGGCCTTTTTGCATGTCACAATAACGAATTCTTAGACGCTCTTAAAAGAGAACAGAACGTGCAAGAAATTCATATTGAAAAAGTAAGATTTGATTGCCAAAATAGCAAGAGCACCAGGAAATACCGCGACGTAAATGGAAAACTTTAATAAGTTAGTGGCATACTTTAACGAGTACTCTTTAGTCGTTGACTATTTCTCTACAGTATCATATGACTTGAAGCTATAAGGAATTTTTTCGAAATTGTTTTATTAACAATATTTGTATTTAGAATAATTATCTTTTGTGTATTTCCTTTTATAATTCTGAGAATTTTATTACGATAAATAAATTTGCATTTCAAATAAGTATTATTGAGTATAATTATGCTTGTGATTAATTTTCATTAGAACAAACAAAAATTTGAATAATTATTTTTTAAATAATTGTTTTCGAACAAATATTTTTGAATACCGTTCGCATAATCGTGAGAAAGTTAAGTAAAGTTCAACTGAAAAATTAGCGATCATGAATATTACATAATCTGTGATATCGAAAAGTAATATGCAGTTAGTTTAACAAGGAACGTATTTTCCTGAAATACACACGCGCGTATATATATATATATATATATATATATATATATATATATATATATATATATATATATATATATATATACGGAGAGAGAGAGAATGTAACGTTATAGAAAACAACCTAGTTTTACAGACGGATTCTGATGAACATAGTCTTTAATTATTCTATGATGCAAATAATATGTGCGTAAATCAAAGATAAGCAGAGATGTGCTTATATTATGGTATTAAAAAGGGTCTAGCATTTGTAATATTGTGGATTAAAAACTACATAAATGATGATACTCAATAATTTCAGCTTGAAGCAGAAATAGATTTTCACGTGCTTGAGACAGCGAAAAACAGTAGGGAGGTATAGTTATTATAAAGAAGATATATTTATTGAACTAAGTAACTAATAATAACAAAATAAAAGTCATTGTATTATTAAATTATACGCTCGAATGACGTCATCCTTTTGTAATAATGTAATAGATGTGTGTATACGCGCACACGCTCGTGCACACATGCCTGCGTATATGTACCTGAGCTAAAGTTTATGTATCTTGCCTACTTATGACCATATATCTCTGAGTTTATGTGATTGTAGGGATGGCGATGAATATAAAGAAATTAAAATTACTCTGTAGTGTATTCAAATCAAAACTCGAAAATAGTTTCTTTTTTTTTCTTTTTTCATTTGTATTATTTCATAACTCGTGAAATTCAATACGGCTGTCACAAAAATTTGTTGTCTGTGTATTTAAAATGAAAATGTCTCCGCATGGTCCCATCTAACCGCTCTTCCGCACCGATTCTCGAAGCTCTCTAGCCGATTTGTTCGATTGATACTCAACCACTTTTCAAAAGCCAAACTTGGCTAACCTCGTGCACATAGGCCGCAATGGTGCCGAATTTTTTATGAACACATTACCTTCATTTCTTGTGTCTATTCTCCCTCTCCATGAATCTGTCATACTCACTCTAGACTATACGAAGATTTCCTATTCAGTTAACCCTTCTTGCTGTGCGTTATTTCTGATTTTCATTTGAAGCATGTGCCTGTCCATTACTAAAATATGACTGCCATTATGCTTCACCCAGGTGTTTGGCACATGCGCACGCCATTTATATATGCTGATTTTGATCCCTCGCTTCTTGACTCCTGGCTCCCTATCGAATGAACATAATCAAATATCACTGCTGACAATAGAAGCTGCGAAAGTAGCAATGATGTAATAGAGCGTCAAAGCTGCGCATTGCCAATTCATTTAGTTTTTGATTTCTTAGATAATATTTATTCCAGTATTAAGATATCCAAACATGGAACCACTACGGAGGTATTTATTAGAATTATCCACGTGTCACATCTGATAAAAACTCCTTTTGACAGATACTTAAATGTATTCATTCATTTTAGCGTAAGCTTCATTTTTTTATTCACCATGATGTTCACCTTTTTCAAGGCTCAAAGACAACCAGGGTCACAGAGTAAGAGGGTTACAGAATACGAAGCACAGTTTATGAGGCCATGTGGGGAAGATAATGGTTAAGCCTATACTTGAACAGGTTAACGTTATAGTCATTGGGAAATCGTCTTGAGATTCGGTTCGTGGGAATAAGCTTCTCGAATGGAAATTGCATTTCATCAGTGCAATACGAAAGGAATGAGGGTGGTTTGCTACAATGTGCATTGCATAGTGTGTCTAACATATGCACAAATAGGTTTGTTATGGAACAGTCAAGAAAACAAATGAGATAATGTCTATTTGAAATCAATAATCGTTTTCAAAATATCTCGGTTGGGCTATTAAGAATTACTCTGGGGTGTTAAAGGCAGATGATATTCTACATCTGCAGCCCCTTTTCTAAAGACTCTTAAATCATTCCCAACAAGAAACAACCAGTTATGTTTAATCAATGAAATACTGATATTATAAAAAGGTTCGAGCTATAACTTTCGATCACGCAGGCTTCAAGCGTAGGATAACATAAATATATGTCTCAGCAAGATATACGCTTTCTATATGATTTGTTCATTCAGCAAGCGCGGTCCAAAGTGTTCGTACTTATGAATACACAACTTTATTAAAGATATTTACACAGAATTTATATGTAAGTTTTTCGGCTTCTTTTATTTTCTTATTGAAGTGAACTGCCAAGGGCATAAGATTAGTCACTCAAAGGAGAAGTATTTTTCCTAGATGGATATCCCTGGAGTCCTCAGATGGTTCCCAGAAGCTCACCATTTTGGAAGTGTCACATACGCACATTTTGCAATTACATTCTTGCAATATCCTCTCCATAGTGATGATCGTTCGTGCGTTCCGAAAGCCACAAAATTCTCGAGTTAGAATCGTTAATATTGCACAAACAATAGACTAAACGCGGCGTATTTCGACTAGTGTAACCTCGATCATAAATCTTGCATAAAACCTGTGGTATGCAATAGTTCATGTGATATGAATCAACAGACCGATTGTATGATGAACACTCTGGATGTGCTTAGGGTCGATTATTTGACATTGGTCAGGCACCAATAAACCAATAAGCGAGGAAATACATGATTTTAGGGGTGTTGCGATTTCTGATATTATTTTAAAAGAAATATGAACATAATAATGTTATACAATAATTCACAATATTCTATCACCAACGTGAGTGTTACCTAGGATTGCATCCGATCATGATTGATGAGATGAGTGCCAGGGTAACTTTAATGCTGCTCGTATAACTACCCGCAATGTAAACTTGACGCACATACGAATTTGTATAACATCAATAAATCTATGTTAAATTATTATTAAAATTATCTTACTCATTCACATTAAATGACAGAGTGACAAATTTTACATGTATGGAATCCCGATATATATATATATATATATATATATATATATATATATATATATATATATATATATATATATATATATATATATATATATATATTGTGAATATATTAGGTCATAGGAAAAGTCCTAGCCGATTATAAAATTACGAAGTGAAGTTTACATATTCGCAAATAGGCAAGTAAATGGTCACCATTGTCTTTAACAACTGTCTCCCATCCGCTGCACGCTTGATGATACCATTTTCGTAGAAAATGTTTTTTGTTGCAAGAAGGTTGTAAGTTAATTTTCTACTAACTAATTATTTTGTCATTTATTTATGCTATAGATCTATGAATATTACCACACATTACCAGTTTCCCATTATTAGCTTCTTCTTCTCCTATGTGCCGTCTCCCTTCGGGGCTTTGGAGATCTTAACTCTCTTTTCAGATCTGGAATTTCCTAACATCCGCTTTCTTGAAACAAAGAACAAATGAGCCAGCACCGATGAGGCTCAATGTTTATGTTTTACGTTTTGCAGGAAAAGTGAAACATCTGATTTACATCATCTTTCTTGGAAATTTGGTAAAATGCTAGTAAAATATAGTCCTATAACGTTTGCTTATATTAAAAACACCGTGAAGAAATCAAGTTTTTTTGTTTGTTTGTTTTTTTAAGTGACACAGTTATGTCGAGGACGGATGAATAGATTTAGATGATCCCATAAGAATTCAATAGTCAGTAAAAATAAACCTGATTTCGATTTGTAAATTGCTGAAAATGTCGCGAAATTGCATCAATAATAAACCCGAAACCTGCTCTTTGATTGTCCACCATGACAATATTCCTGATCGTGATGCATTATCATTTCTCAAGTCCCTTGCTACAAAACATAAAGAAAACATTGGTCATCCGCTTTATTTACCAGTTTCGACAAGAGCGGGTTTTGGGCTATTTATAAAAAAATGAATATAATCTAAAATGACAAATATTTGCTGAAATCCTTGACATGCACAATATATGAATACATTACGGAAAGTCATTCAGTAAAACGAGTTTCTAGAATGTTTCCAGCGAAATAACTCCTGAACTGCATAGCATGGCGTCACAATGCTGTGGAATTATTAATCGGAGAGACGGGTTTCAATTCCAGTTGTGTTCACTATATTCACTTATGCGTGAATAACCTTGTTAAAGTTATTACTCCTCTTATCCACTCAGCTATGGGTTAATTAGTAAGTCTTTTATAGCCAAACCATTATTATCTTTAACACGATTCTTACAATCTAATTATATATCTTGGTTTTAAATAACCTGCAATGTGTTTATAAGCAACAAAGAAATGATCACTCAATTTGAAGATGATAGCAGCCAATAATAACCAAGTCAGAAACCTTTGATTTCACGTAGACATTCTTGGAATTGTCATATTTCATAATTTTGAAAAGTTGTCTTAATAATGTTACTTAGTATAATGCTATTTCATAGGCCAATAGATTTTTCAGTTGTGGTGCAGCTGAAATGATGTCGTAAAATGCGTCAGTCCCAGTTAAATTTTGGCGAAATTCTTTGTGAAAGGAAATGTTGAAGAATTGGTCTTCCTATACTCTGTTGGTTATTCCACTCGATTGACATTATGGATCTCTTTTAAATGAGTTGTTATTATTGGGAATCCTGAATCTTTCTTGCTACTACAATACTTAACATATTCTAAGGATAAAAAAACGGAAAAGGTCTCTTGATGTTAGGATATAAGATTCTTAATTCGCCATTATCGGATCTATATCGTTATTTTCCGCCATGCCTCTTCTGGAAGTATTAAACCTTGCGTTTTATCCGTCAGATCAAACTTACACCGTATTTTAAGGCTTCGAGAATTTCGTATAACCTATATAGTCTTTCCTTTTTTCTAAGCTTTCTTTTGCGACATTGTCCACTCTCGTTTTTTCTTGCGTCTCTGTATGTGTCTCTGTCTGTGTGCGTGTTTGCGAATTTTGATGTGTTGGTGTATGTGTATGTGTGTGTGCGCATTACATTCACTATTCCATTACCTTTCTTTTTGATAACAGACACTGGTTTTATTTCAGTTCTTTTCCTTATCCATAACATCTAAACATGACAACGCTGAAATGTGATACCTGTACAGTGTAATAACGTGTTTTCAACTTTTCTCTTGTTAACTTCAGATAACTTTGAATAACTTCCTGTTGACAGCGAACAGGAATTTAAATCACTAGACCCGTTCCTTCCGAAGTGTCACTGCAAACTTCCTCGACATTCTATTCATTGTTTACATTAAGGTTTGAATCCATTAATTTATAATGTCTGAAAGCATTGTCGCATGTTCTCTGTATTTATTCCCATAGACAAAAAAAGAAACACAGCAAAGAGCTCAAGAACAGATACGAGACATATGCATGCTCCATATCTTCATATTCAAGATGTCTCCTTCTTCAGCAGCTCGGCTTCTTTTGATTTTATTATGATATTATCCCCATAATAATTTTATTTCAGTTTGTTGTGTTTAACTCAGTGAATATCTGATGCTTACTGGTCCAGGCTAAGGTACAGGCAATAAATACCACAGATCTCATCCATGTGAAACATGTTTGTTACGATCTCGGGCCTGTTTTTAGGATTCATTTTGGTTGCTCATTTCTGCATTAGGATTTTCTTTTTCTCTATTTATTCTTCTTATTATTTCAACCTACGCAGGGGGATAATGTCACTAAGATGTGGAGGTTACTATGTGTGAAAGAAGATGAGAAAACATTAGCGAGAGGGAATTACAATATGAACATTGGTTTCAGAGAGACAAAATATGGCGATTGATGTTGCATCTAAACTTTGGGAGGTCGTTGTTGACACTGATGCAAGAAACCAGAAGACATTCTCCCCAGGCGAAAGCTACAAGAAATGAAATCACGGTTGCAAATAGCTATTTCAATAGTAAAACAATAAAACAAAGTTGTCTAACTTGTAGTACGCTTAAATTGTTGCGATCGATGTACCAAGGAGGAAAGTGTCTTAGAAAAATTGTCATGTATTATAGATATAAATATTTATAGAAAAGATATAGAGAAGCCACGTCATGGAGAAAGTGACTGAATTGCAATGCGAGGTCAGTACTGATGATTTAAAAATGCTTTTTTAGATTTTATGAAGAATTTCCAAATATATAGCAGGAGCACCAAACCACAAATGACAGTAATATTTAATGCACGGCACATGGTAGATTCATAAATGTGCAAGGTATTCTGTTTATTTGTTGCCTTCATTTTAACAGACACCTTTTCAATTGTGACAAAGATAGCAAGTTTCTTACTAGTGATATCCTTCTACGGATTGTGTAGGATTCAATTTAAATTGCAAGTTCTTTTTATTAATTCCTGTCATCCCATGATGATAGCTACATAAGGCACAATGTTTTTCGTTATTTCACAAGGTCTCAGGATTTTAGTAGATATCCATATACTTTCAGTTGTACTCTGTTGACTAAAAGAACAAAACTCATTGCCTCTCACATTTTCTTCTCCTAGACCTTCTACTTGATATGTGGTCAGAATGTGGACAAGAATAGCTATCAATATTGTTACAAGGATGCTCACTATGTACAGGGCCCAAAAGACACCCATTGTAGAGGGTTACAGAGTAAAAGGCATTGTTTATGGGCATATGTGAAGAAAATGGCGTGTAAAGCTAAATTTGAACAGCTTAAGAACGTAATGATCGAGGAAGCATCCTCTAGGTAGTCGGTTCCACAAAGCAATATTTCGTGGAAAGAATTTTCTCGAGTAGAACTTATATCTCACGAGAAGAATACAAAATGAATGAGGTTCGCGATAATGTACGCAGTATGGCAGGTCTTAGCCGTGAAGGTTAAAAAAGGTGAAACTGAGGAATGTAGTTGACCTGAACATTTTCTATGGAAATGGCGATAGAGTAGCGGGAGACTTGATACATTCGTCTGTGGGAAAGTGATCCATGGTGGAAAATAATTCTTAACTCACAAGGATGTGTAGACGCTTTTGACAGCTATCATAACTGGTAAATAAAAGCTGGGCAGCTTCTGCCTATATATGATAGCGGTACTTCATTTTCTGCCTAATCAGTCTCTTGTAAAATGAGAGGACACTATCTTCCTCTATCTTAAGAGATTCTCTAGATATGATAGTTCATCTTTTTTCATAAGAGTGTTCCTTCATCAATTGTCTTTGTTCATCTTCAGTGTCTATGTTACACTCAATTTCATTGTCTATTTCGTCTTGGCTAGACGTTTCACTTTTGCCTCCATTACTTTCAGCCTCACTATACATTTCTTCATTTCTATCGTGTTCCAATCTAGCATGGTCTGCATACGCATACGGTAATATCCCAATTCCATTTTTTCTATTATCATAGATTTCTATCCACTTTGCATTATGAATCTTGCCTCTTATAGATCAAATTCACTATTCTTCTATTACCATAAGTTTCATTGGTAGCATAGAACATGGTCAATCGGGGCTCTAATTTTTCTATCCATGAGGGTGAGTGGGGTTTTCGATCATCCAGCATGTGTTTCTAGGAAGAAATGTTTCTATCTTTTCTTTCCGTTGTGCTCGTTTTTTTATAGTTTGCGCCATCTTTTCTGCTAGTCCGTTAGATTGCTGATGGGACGGTGGTTTTTTATGGTTTGCATCCAGTTTTGTTAAACTATTAGCATAGTTCATCCTCAAAAGACTCTGGGGTATTGTTAGATACTAGAGTTTTCGGAATTCCAGTTCATGACACATAACGCTTGTTTCACGGTTGAACTTCATTTATTGGAGACCTGTATTACTTCTGGCCAGCCTGAATATGAATCTAACAGTATTAGTAATAATCGAAATCAATTAACATGGATATGATCTATGTGTACACTGTCACAAGGCTGGGACTCTTTAAGCCATGTATGTGTTTTTGGCCGCCTAATTTTTTTCTTTCATTGCAAAGTTTATCCCTATTTACGTATTCTTCTACATTTCTAGAATAGCCTCGAAACCAGAGAGCTAGCCTTAATTTCCTTTGCGTAGATGCGATTTCGCAATGAACATCGTAGGTATACTTTTTTATAATTTTGCTCATTTGCGTTGTTTGTTCGAAAAACGCTGTCTCCATTACAAATTACATCTCTTTTCCATAGTTAATTTGTGTTTAACCTCTTTAAAACGCCTTTCTTACAGTGAGCAATTATTCTTCATCCTTTTCCCAATTTCAGAAGTAATTAACCCTAATCACGACAAACCGTCTTCATGCGGAATTGTATTGCTTTCACTTACTCACTATCAAAGTAAAAAGCTATTAACATTAAGGACCGTCTTAGAATTCTAGATGTTACATTAGGAAGTTTCTTCCTGGGATTAAACATGTATTCTAGTGATCTATGATCAGATCTTAGTAGGATACTTTTTTCTAATCAAAAACAGACGAACTATTTCTCGTCCATATTATGGCCAACGATTCTTTGTCAATATTTGATTAGTTCAATTCAACTTTTGGCAATTTATATATATATATATATATATATATATATATATATATATATATATATTAAGACAATTTATATATATATATATATATATATATATATATATATATATATTAAGAGAAGAAAATATGGAATTTACTTGGGCAAAAAAAGTGAAATTTGAATATTTAAAGTCTGTTCTGGCAAAGAGCGTATGTACAAAAAATATTCGACCCTTGAAAGGAAATAGTAATAACAATTAAGCACTCAATGCCGGGAATATTAGCTCAGGACTGTCATCCTATTATATATATATATATACATACATACATACATACATACATACATACACAAACACATGTTAGATATGGAATATACCAAAAATGACATTTTTTAGTGCTGTGCACACGTTTCTTTTCGTTGATGGTTAATCTATCATATTTTAACTGATTCATTGCCATACATGTTTTCCATTATAATTCCTCGTCGTTGATAGCACCAACAAAAATATCATCCATTTAGAATATTATAACTTTTATATTGCAACATATAACTTGCTCTCTTGTCCTTTGAAACATCGCACATGCGGTCTCAATTCCATACAGCGTTCTTTTCCATCTTAATAAGCCCATTTGCGTGATTATTTTTGCGACTTCATTAAACTTTCGTCAATAGTTATTTGGTGGTATGCTGACTTTAAATCAATTTTAGAGGATGTTTTTTCTGTTCGAAAGGGAGTACAAACCACATTCTACGTTGGAGATAGAATATTAGTGTGCATATATTTTGTCGTCTATACGTATTTTGTAGTTATCACAAATGCGCAAAACTCCATCCTTAAAATTTTAAAATTACAATCGGGAAGGCCAATCTCCTCGCTTTTGGTAGAACTCATTCAAATCGATCTTGTTCCAGGATTGTCTTTTAGTTTTTTTCACAACTACTGATAGTAGACGCAATAACACTTATCGTGCTTCAATATATGTTGGGGAGATATTTTTCTTTAGTTTTAACTTTGCTTCATAGTTTGTTTGTTTTTTACTTTGTTTAATAATGTTGTCGAATTTGTGTTCAATACATCATTTCCTTCTAGACCATGACTATTTTCACACTTCAAATATTTGATAGCAGATCTGGCGTAGATTTCACTACTTAAAATGATTCATTTATCGCTTTCCTTTTCACAAATATATCCTCGTTTTATACCTTTAATTCATTTCAGTCACTCTGAAGACTTTTTATATTATTGAATAAAGAAACACTCGGATTAATGAAACATAAACCACAAAATTCATAAATTACATAACGAGAAATTTACGTGGATGTTGTTTCTTAAATACGTAGGTAATGTGTAAATATAGAATGAAAATGAGATGGCATGTTTATGATATAGGGTTTAAGATTCTTAATAAAAGTAGATTTTAACATCTAGATTTAGATTCGTAAATGAAAGTAGTTATTCTTAGCATCTCGTTTAAGATTCTAAAATGGAAGCAGATATTCTTTAACTCTTGATTAAGGTATTTAAATGGAACTAGTTACTTTTAAATTAAGATTCTTAAATGAACGTAGTTACTCTTAACACCTAGATTAAGATTCTTAAATAAATGTTGTTACACTTAATCTCTAGGAAAAAATATTCTATGCAGAAATTTTGTTCATTTTAATACGTTCTAGAAAATATTATAATAATGAAATATATGCAATAATTTTCCCTGTCCTCATTTTTATATTACAGAAACAGGTTGCCAAGGTAAAAGGATACAGTAGGATTAAACCGATATTCATTCTAATTTTAGATACCAAGCTTGAAGGTCTGAATATCTTAAATCGATCAGAAAGTTGCCACAAAATAAAACATGATATTTACGATATTTTTAATGGGAGATTTGTATAAAAAGTTGGAAAGTATAGTTTTATTAGAAGATCGTGTTCTGCAAAAATATCCAGATTTGAAATGTCTAGAAAACTAACATTCAAATGTTGTCTCTTTTTTTTTATCTTCTATTTTTCATTAAGACCATGAATTAATTTTTCTTGTCTTTTCCATTTTTGCTTCAACTCTCGACCTCTTTAATGTTCAAAAGTTACTTGGAGCAACAAAAAAAGATAATTCGAGAAAAACAATCGTCACCCCCATCCAGATATGACATGGCACATAGATGAAAGGGATCAAAATTAGGATATATGTTTTGTCTATAGTAATATGTAACAAAGTCTTTAAATCAATAAACAAACATTGCATTTTGCGTTGTTGCTTTTTAAATAATTGTAACTATTAATTTCCTTTTAATCTTCTTTGTTAAACAAATATGCCTTCTTTCACATAGCGATTTTTTCCTTTTTCCTCAAACAAGATGTAGTAGTATTGTTCCCTTTTGATTACATCGTTGCAGTGAAATAACATAAAACGTTCTTTGATTTACAATAGACGTGTAGTTTTCGATATATTTGATAGCTCGCATCCTGAAGGAATCAACATACAAAATATTATGAATCTCTTTATTTATTCTTCACCAATTTTATTTACATTGTGTTCTTTTCATATTTCCTCAATTTTGAAAATACTTCTATATATTCTTTCCCACTGTCTGTAATAGTTTTCATTCTGCATTATTTAATTCCACCAGCAGGATTCTTTTTCTCCATTACAACTGGTCTTTAATTATACCAACATACATGATGCTTCCTACATAGCACGATTTGTGTCTATTATCTACCATTTCAATTCAGATTAGAAGCCGTTTACTGTAATTTACTTACACTTGAGAAAAGTCATTCAGCATGAATTTTCTCCAAATTCTTCCTTGTGTCCAAACGTCGTTACAAGACACCAAACTCAAATCGGTCTGCATTTACTTACGGTGACATATCCAAATAAGGCTCGCCTGCTCTGCATAACGACCTGCCGTGAAAACTGAGTGTAACTGAACGACACTCTGCCGTAATGAACATGCAGGCGCAT
The DNA here is from genome assembly GCA_964036315.1 of Acanthosepion esculentum. NCBI lineage: Eukaryota > Metazoa > Mollusca > Cephalopoda > Sepiida > Sepiidae > Acanthosepion > Acanthosepion esculentum. The sequence goes on from OZ038478.1 coordinate 110,322,948, forward strand.
AAGTAATGTCATTACGAGGATTTCGGCACAGTAGATCACCTGACTACTTTGCTCGGTTCGTGCATGAATAAATGGAGACAATCAATGGCGGACAAACCCGCCATCCCAACATCAACACCTAAACTTGGCGTTAATGACGATTTACAATAGGATCAAGTTCCTTGTGGAATGCTAATAGACGAATGAGAAAGCTCATTGTTTTAGAACTAGCTATTAGTGATTGCGTGGCCAAACCGTTGCAAGAAGCATGGAGATAAAAGCGGAACGGTGAAGAGGATACGTGCAAATGTTAGAGGATTTAGAAACTTGTAAACAGAGACGAGTTGGAACAAAGAAAGATATAGCGAAAGTGATAATGATAGGGAGAAATCAAGAAGGTTTTGGAAAATAACAATTTACTAAGAGAAAGAAAACGTGAAATATATAAATACGCTGGTAACAAAATACCAAAGAGAAAAAGAAAGAGAAAACACGATTAGTGAAAATGATAAGACGAAAAGTGAAGACAAAAAAGATAATGAAAAGCAATAAAAAGAGATTAGAAAAAGGATTACTAAACGAAAATATAAAAAATGAAAGAATGTAGAATGAAAAATAATGAATGAACGGTCGAAATATTAAAAATATATAAAGGGAATAAAAAGAGCAAATATAATTATATACATTATAAAAAAAGACTGAAAGGAAAATAATCTCAAGCACTGTATATATGCGCGTGTATAAGTCGATTTCATGCATAGTGTGTCCGATGAGTATTTTTGTTTGAATTTTAATCCCTCCAGAAACAAAATTTATCTGCGTATAGTGCAACCTGTGAACAAAATGCATGATTTTAACCTCTTCAAAATATTACCTGTGTATAGTGTGAACCCATATTTATTATGTAAAAAAAATGCTTGTAAAAGTCTCGCACTATACTCGAGTATATATGGTAATGTGTAGTATTTGACTTCCCAAATGAGCGATTTTCCACTCATTTCCAATAATCGTTTATCAAAACTCAGGTAAAAATTAGCCAGGGTTTAATAATTTTTTGACAATGCAGGAAGAAAACTGAATATTTTTATTACTATTGCTTTGACCCTTCGGTCTAGGGTATCTAAGAATATTGTCTTACTATTTAATTTTTCGAAAATAGTTTCATTCAAACATTCAAAGTAAAGTTTGCTAAATATAACAATTATAATTTACTCTCTAAAGGAAATTGGGTCATTTTTTATGTACAAGTAATGGATAATTTCATTTTGTATCAAAGAACGGTAAAGAAGCAATTAGACAAAGCAAACGGTAAACGCGGTATAGTCGAAATTAAATAAAAGTGTCTTGTCATCTGCAATGGAACGCAATGTTTTTGCCAAGTAAAATTCTGCCGTCCTTTGTACATCACGTGAGAAGATTGAATTTGTAAGGGACATGCTGAATCATTTTAGCACCTTAGAATCTCGAAGAGATTTCTTCAATAAAGAAACTAACTTACGACAGAAAGTAGTTTGGTGATATAATGAGGATTTTTGGTCCTGATAACTGCCGAATGAAGCGTTGAAATGAACCTTGCTCATTTTCAACGGAATACAGGTAAAGCAATAATGTTAAATTACTGAAGAAATTTGAACAGGCAACTGTTACAAATGGAATCATGTGATCATTCAGAAAAAATATCCAGACATAAAAACAATTTATTAGTGCTAAGTTCTTTTTATAAATGATTAAATAGCGATTCATATTTGAGGGGACTGAAAGGCAATGAAGCCGTTATAATCCAGTTACGGGATACTTCCCATGGCTTGGAATAATAGCATTCAAAATTACCGCATTTCTTAAATTACTGGCGTTAGAAAAAAAATAAACTGCGTCATAAATACCATGATTCTATCTTATGTAAAGTTTAATTCATCAAAATGTAAATCTCTGAAAACTGAAATTAATACTTCCTAGTGGAGTACTGAGTGCCTAGAATTTATGCGTTGCACATCTATTTGCCTGGTCGTATTTGACGCATTTGTGCATGTTTGATGATAACTCATATGCACATTCCATTAAATAGTGAGAATAACCATATATTTTGTTACAAATACTTTTTTGTTATAACTGATATTTTCTTGACAATTTTTCTTAATTAACGGCACTTTCAAAGAATAGGCGAGCATGGCTCATCCGGCAGATTGCTATTTGTGAATTGCCATCTATTCTTGGGAAAGATAATGCCTTCTTCGCAGATTCGAATGTAGAGTTGTCCTTTTTCTATAGCACACAAACCTGTAGAGCCCAGTATAACCTTCAGTCGCAAAGTTGCGAAAAGATATGAATTGAAAATGCAAACGTGAGAAGTGGACGTAACAGACATCATCAGAATGTGAATTCTTCTCGTCGTTTCTGCTTTATGCGCTTGTAGCCGTACGCTTTCCTAATATATCTTCATATTCTTTTTCAGACTTTAAAATTACGACCCACGTAAGTTTACTGAAGTTGCACAACATCGAGCCTGGTCAGTTCCGAAATGGATGAATGTTTGTTAATACCAAGGGTTGAAAACTTGGCTTTAAATAGCATCCAAATGGTTGATAGGCCAAACAAAATAATTCAGTCAATCAATTTTCATTCTCTGCACTGTATATTAATTCACTCTAGTGTGTTCATTTCGTTCTCGTTCCCTTCTGATATTAAAAGCTATTCCTCAGATAATGTCCCTTTGGCTACTTCGAAGTATTTCTCACTTCCTGTTTTTTCTTTGTCTTCCTGTGTTTGTTATTAAGCGTACTAATTTTGAGAAGACCTCAAGTGTTCACCATTAGTGGAATGTGTCCGCTGAATGAACTAAGCAATATAATCAAGAGTAATTTGAGTGAAATGCGTCCAACACTAAAGTCTTCCTAATGAAATACCGTGCATTCGACGGAACTAAAGTCTTCCTGAATTACTCTGTGGGGTCATATATTAAATCGAAATCACAATATTTTCAGCTTTAGTTCGATTGAAAGAGTAGCAGAAAGAATAAAATGTATTACCGTTCATCACAAACACCATCATAAATATATCGATATATTTCACATAGGAAACACCATCATATAAATATTATATTGATTCCACGTTATTTAATTCTACACAGTATTTTGCATTTAATTTGAAACCCGTATCGAGAAGATAGTATTATGCGGATTTGAGTCTCGACACAAATGGTTTTTGAAATGCGAAACATAAAAAATCACGAAAACCTACTTGATAAGACTGATATACTTATTAAAAGATAAATGTAATAATTTATTAATATAAGAATTTCTGTAGTTTTTCTTCAGCGATTTAAGATTAAGCAAAACATATTTCCATGGCATGATGAAAACAATTCGCAGAATATGAGGTGATTATAAAGCAGTTTAAACATTCACGTCAAGAAATGTCGCCTGTCCTTTGAATTATATCGCATTTGTATGCCGTTATATATTTTCCATCAGCAAACATTATTAGCAAACTGCTTGTTTTTTCAGCCGAAAATCTTACCGAGAAATGTGTAGACTTGAATATTTCTTTCTTCGTCTTCCGTCAATTTCCAAATGTATATTGTTACAATATTCTTTCATCGAGTGGGCGTAAAATTTGAACGTTCTTTCTGTCGAACCACTAAAATATTACACACGCACAAACACATTTAAATTCGAACATTTCAATCGCATTTTGTATAAACCATAGACAGGCTGTCAAATTTGCACTATATCCAAGGTTAAAGATACAAGTCGGCATGTGCCTAAATTTAGTAAATATTTAACATGTCCGATTTTATTCGTATTTGTATATTCTATAATTCTTCAATTAGAAAACTAAGTCTTTGTGCACAAGCCTTTAAACACGTGCACTCACTTCAGGTTAAGCTCTTAATGAAATTTGCACTTCTATATTGGGATATAAATGGATTACTTTTAAGATGCAGGTGGCACAGAGTCTTATTATGCAGCATAAGTGCAACTGTCACTGAAGTGACAATAGCCAAGTAAACCGTTGCAGAAATTATCTTGACTGAAACATCGATCTTCTCTAGTTACTGGCGTCACCACCGTCTTTAATCTTTTTTATCTCCTCATATTTTCACCAGATAACGAAACGATAGTACTCATTTTCCTGCTACCTTCACAGAAGAAACGTTCATCAAAACGATTTATCTGTTTGAAAACGTTTAAAAGGCGAGTATTGTTCAATATATTTAATCACACTTACACGGTTTGATACAATAGTTTAGTGATCACTAGTCTTACAGAATCGCATTAGGTATTAAGACAATTGCAACCGTATTAACAAAATCGAATTGGGCTTAAGTCGACTGAACATTAACATTTCTATTGCTACTCGGATAAGATGTGGAAATAATAATATAGGGCGTTTCTATAGAGGAAACATCCGGCATACATTAGCGAATTAACTGATATTACTCTCGGTTGAAGCACATAAACCTTTTCATTAAAACCTTACATTTAGGGAAATAAACTTCTCACGTCTCGTTTTTTTTTTTTCATATTAATGTATCATTTTCAGCAACTGAAGAAGACATATCTAAAACACTTTTGAGTTTTTTCTAATTAACTTCTGATTATTTATCGTAAATCGTCGTTTCTAATCAAATATCCGCTATTAGTAAGTAATTAGTAAGTTGCTCACATTTCCCCCTTACTTCTCTCATTTCAAATGCCATGGACTTTCCGGAAGTCATGTTATGCATTTCCCATACGACACCATGTGTTTCTATCACATTTTTCGTCGTCTGCTTCTAAACAACCCAGAGGTAAATTTCTGTGCTTGCTTACTTTTAATGTCACTAATACGTCTGTTTTTATTGATATCAATACATTCTGTCTTATTACATTAAGTCATTTCTTCTCCTTATACTTAATCAACTTAAAATTACCCTCACAATCATGTCAGTCACTAAACTTGTCATTCTATTAGATGGAGATATCAAGCTACCCACTGTACCTGAAAAATCTGGGTATATTGGTAGTTGGTCAGTAATATCCCTTGCTATTTTCCCAGCGCAGAATCTCTGTACCAATGAAAATATTACAGCTATAAAAATTGATGTGCGAAAAGAGCTGTTACTCTGTCTGTCACACAATGAATGCAGATAACATTGAATACTCGTATATAAGGTATTATGCGTAGGCTTGTGCCGTGCTTGAGAGACTTATGTGTTTGCGTCATTCCATGTACACATAACCACATACATACATCAATTCAGTTATTTGCCATGCGTTATACACACTTAGGCGATCATGTATATTTCAATACATGACTGACGAGGCAATTTTTTCACGTAGAAGGTTGCCTTTTCTTTCTGCGGTAGAACAGTTGCCATCCAAGGCTACAGAACCCGGTCTGTCCTGCTATTTACCCATAGCTGGTGGGAAGAAGAGGATTTGTACCTTTCCCAAGGATATTAGCACGTAAGTGAATGTAATGGATTTGACTGGAATTCGAACACGGCGCTCCGCTTCCTCAATCCGTGCCGCTATCCATTCCTCCATGAAATGAACCATTGGAATAATACATTTTCCTCAAACTAATTCTGGATAAAATCATCAAGTTGGAGACAATACAAATTATCAACAGTCAACTGACCTTCAGACTGCCTCTTTTCTTAGATGTGTTCATGTCTATAAGGTAAAAATACATAAATAATTGACTTTTTCTCTCTTACCTTCATTATCTCACTCTCTTTCTATCTGCTTATATCATCTTATTAATGGTTAATTATCTCAATCTTATATCCATATCATCTAACTAAAATCTATGTTAGTCTGTCTGTTATATATCTATATCTGTCTGTTTCGATCTATAAGATATCTATATAAATCTATTTATACCTATTTATTAGTACTTAGAATCTATCAGTGATAGCTACAAAATAAATATCCAGTTCATAATTATGAAAATGAATTGAATTTAAGATAACATTTTTTTTTAATTTCATGGCCAAAACATTTTGACAAAAATGGCCTCAGTGGAATGAGAGAATATAGTATGACAGATTTTCTCGGCGAAATTCCAGTAAAATAAATAACATACAAATAAATAAGTATTTATTAGACCTTCAGAAATTATTTGCTCAATAAATGTTATTATTTTAGATATTGTTTTTTAAATTATTAATATTTTTAGGTGTGTCATAGATTTGAAATATGCATGCCCACACGCAAATGACCATACGATATTTGAAAAGAAATTACACAGACATCTGTTTCGCAAGTGTTAACAATTGATTAAAAGAAAAATATGCTGTGTAGAACTTTTAATTCAATTTTAAGAATAATACGTGTTTATTTATTTATGGACAATTAATTTATATCTTAAATTGGATGATCTTTCCGTCAGCAGGCTATGTATTCCGTAACAACTGCCTTCCTAAGGTTCGTAGGATCTCGCATTAAGAGCTATTAATTTTTAAACATTTTCTCTGGCCCGCTGAAAGAAACAGATTGTACCATAGATCTAAATCACGAAAAATAAACCCTACATGATTGCACTTTCAACTGGGGATCTATAATGAATTAAATATATTGCTACGATTTCTTCTTCTACCATCTTTAGATTACGATACTCAATTCTGTGAGCTTTTCATATTTATGGATGTACAATTACAAAAACAAGTTCTTCTACAGGCATATAAATGTTCACAACTCTCACGATACACTAAGTTATTCATAAATAAATCTCAAGTATTTTATTTCCACTAAGATAAAAGCCCTATTTTATATGACTTGATTATTTGCGAAAAGTTTTAAATCAAAGAGTCGATACACTGTGATCTAGAGTCCTATGCTGTCGATAATTTAATCTCCGAAAAATACATCACTCAATACATTATTTTCCGACTATGCGCAGAGAAATCTGAATAAAAATACCAATGTTGATTTTGTTTTTTTTATGAGGGACCAAAAATAAGATTGATAATAATGATATAATTTAAAGCAGATTATAAATCGATAACTAAAGAAAAACAAAAATATAGAATCATAAAATCCTATTTCTAATGTTTGGCCTTTCATAACGTGATGGGTCAAAGCTCTTCAGAGAATACATTTCTGTAATATATTTCAGCTAACTTGCCGTCTTGTTAATGATACTGACGTCCTTCCTCTTTGTCCATATCATGGGCTTCTATTCAAAATTGTCCTTCGCCGAGATATAATGATGTCCAAGTCAAAATATCCCAATCTTTTATACTGTTATTTAATCCATAAGTAAATGAAGAAAAGTCTTTACCAAGGAAATTATTACCAAGTAAATGTAATAGAGACGAATCGTATTTTAACTTGGCTCACCTACTCCTCTTTGCACGTTGAAATCCCTTACTCATAAATGCTTACCGTGCCAGATATGTAACTGAAAGCATGAGCGATTTACCTGTAGAATGCTATAATTAATAGTACATTTATGTAAGGCTATAAACAGAAACAGGCTTTACTATAGAATGGGATTTCTATTTAAAATTTTACGCTTAATTCCAGATATTACAAGATGTATTAATGGGATAATCTTCCTGCACTATTTGATTAATAGACAATATTTCGAATATTTATCTACCTATATGTATGATTTCATTAAACATTTTAACAGTTTTTACTTTTTATTTTCCATTATTGTATATCGGTATGTTTTTAATAACTCAAACAGATGTCAGAAGTATTTCAATTATTTTTCGGTTAATTATACGCAATCATTTTTTCTGCTGATTTTGTTACATCATAGTTTTTTTTTTCAATCACCATCATTTTACTGCATTCTTCAAGCGTCTATAATATAAACAAATGGTATTTGTCTGCAGAAAATTAATGTAAGAAGGAACTGAACATATTGCGTATTTTGTAGATTTTTTCAATGGCTCTGTTTATCTGTAAATAATGTTTTTTGCATTATACGTTACGGATTGAAACACCTAAATGTTGTAGATTTCATTATCCATTAACAATGTCAGCGGTTTGATTATTTTTGACAGATTGTCTTTAGATAATATTTTCACTTTAATTACCTTTCCTTTATAGAATATTTTCGAGCAGTTTTGGTATTTAATATTTTTACTTCAATTTCATAATTCAGGGGGAAAATATGCAAATATTGTTAAAATTAAACAGGTTAATAAAAGGATAATAGCAAATGCAGTTAATATTTTCCTTCAAAAGTCTTTCAGATCTTTACATCAGCTATAATAATACTATTTACAAAATAATAAAAATACTTAAAAATATGAACAATAATATTTTCGCAAACTGTTTCTGTAATCATGTTTCTTTGTGCATTTACTCTATAGCTTCAAACCAAGGATTAATGTAGATAGAATGCTATATTTGTTAATGTGTTATTTTTCTGTTATTACGGCTTCGTTTTTACGGCTTTGCTAATATGTTTGCTTTCTTTTTTTAGTTTTTTACAATCTTTGGGGTATTAAAACTCAAAAAAATTTTTTTTGATTTTAAGAGTATTTGTTGTTTTGTTTTTTTACAGATACACGTAGGTGCTTTATTCACACACATTTATCATTGTATAAAAGAAAGTTTCAGTTTTCTTTTCAGATTTCAATTACAAATACAAAATTTAGCTTGACACGGCGTGTGTTTAATATTTAATTCGAGGAAATTGATAAAATTATAATGTCTGATTGAATTATTCTTGATTGTATGAAAAGAATTATGTTAGTGCGCGTACCAAAAAGTCACAAATCACAAAACAAAAGATTGATCCGTGGTACAGCACATAGGAAATCAGCAAGACTCAAGTCAAAACGCAGAAAAAGACAACCATCATTGGAAACCTAAAAACGATTGTAAGAATGGAAATATATGGTAAAATAAATGACAAGTAAAATCTGTAACCCACTAATGATCGTAGGGAAAATGTATTCAATTGTGAACACTATAGGGGGCAATAATGATTAATAATTGGTTTCAAGCACACCTAATGTCTTTGTGGCCTAGGGTAAGTCAGGTAGTATACACAATCAAATCCGATTAACTATATAACACCCAATACAAATGTCTGGAATGTAGCTAGGCTTAGTAAAAATCTGGCAATTGTGGGAGCGGTCACTTTTCACTAATATTCAGACTCGGATTAAAATTATGAAATTAACGAAAACCGAAGGCACGCCTAAAATTCAATATGGGAGCTTCGAGCATGACATGTGCAAGTTGTATGCTGACGGAATTAAAAGCAAATATAATAGTTTGAATGGCACTGTGAAGTAAGATGGAAAGACATTGAAAGTATCTCACGTGACATCGGCGTGCGATGTTATAACAAGGAAAGAGAGTCAGGATAAAAAGAAAGTCGATAATAGATGAAATTCTCGTGATGATGAAAAAGAGACTCACTTACAAGAAATGGTATGGAATTTATAACATTAAACCCACGCATTTTAAACAATTTCAGGCAGGTTAAATTGCTGAATGTAAATAGACACTGAGCCTAAGAGAATGAAAGAAATTCCAAATAAAAAGACCGGCTCGGAGAAAGAAATGTGGAAAGTCTGATGGCACAACACTCTAACAGAAATAAAAACCTTCCAAAACTGCAGCAAATAAATCGGAGAACATTTCCACGACGGGAGAAGGAAAATAACAATCCGAACAAAAACTTTGACGGACCTGAAATATTAATGTTTGAAGGTCGGCACGTAGCATATTAAAGGAACAAGACCAGATGGGATTGTAATCGAAATGTTATCAGTCAAAGGAGGTTGGGCTAACAAGAAGAAGGCAGAAAAAATAAATGAAATATAAAACAGTGAGGTTAAAACAGAAAACGTTTGTAAATAAATATTCGTAGAGCAGATGTCAGATGCAAATTAATGTGAACTCCATCGGGCGAATCCGCTAAATTATTCACACAATTAAGCCAAACTTATAAGTCGATCATTAGTCTGTTATATATGTATATAGAGATTCTTAATTAAATACACAGACGAATGTGCATTGTTACTGATCCTGACCTTCTTAAAAAGAGTGACAGCAGCTGAGGACCTCGAACAGACTGGAAATCAAAATCAGTGAGGCAAAAGTTATATAGCTTAGAGAGAAATGGAGCTTTCTCAGAAGCACATTTCTTTAGGATTTCGGCTACTATCCCGTCACACCACATTACGGTCAGAGACAAAGAGACGTCTGTTGCAATCAGACATGTAGCTTCGGTACAGACGGAACAAGTGATTCCTATGGGCTATAGCAGCTGCAGGGGAAGCCGAGAACCAATCACGATTTAACAGTATATTTTAGTGATGGGATGAAATCCTCGATGCCAGCTTCTACCCAGAAGGAAGCCACCGACGCACATTTTTGAACTCTGTGATTAAAAACCACATTCCAGGGGACGTTGCGAAGGAAATCACGAAAGATTTCCAGTCTGCTCGTTTATAACAGAAATATGTTGTGTTAGAAGGAGGTTCTTGGCTGAGGGAGTAGAAGGGGATAATAAACACTACGGCATAATCAGAGTTGCCAAGAGGGCAGAGCTGCATAGTGAGTTGTTGTAAAGTTAATGTTTGTATGCTAGCGAGGTCTGTTACAGTGTGTTTATGCCACATGGTATGGTGGGCTTTAAAGTCAACGAACACTAATATGTGTGCAAACGGATGTAGAAATATGGCTTTGTATATATTATCGTAAATGCTCTCGAGTACGCCACAGTCTTGAGAAGAACTACAGAGAAAGAAGGCATAGTTTCTGAATTGAGGAGAGATAGACGGAGGCACATATGCGAATGGTTTGGAGGTTCAAGAGAGTGTTCCCTAGTCATGTGGATTTTTAGTGTCCTTTCTAAAGAGAGAAATGTAGCCGGGAATCGAGATATCAGAGGAGGGGATTGACGAGTGGAATTTATTCTCGCCGAGAGCTAGTATATCAGGAGACTTTTCAAAGAGGAAAGATTCCACACTGCTGAAGTTGGTACGAATGCCACGGATATTGAAGAAGGAAATTTTAAAGTGTTTAGGTGATATTTGAGCTGGTTTAGGTTTATTCTTTTGATTGTTAATGGTCATGTTGAGTAATGTTGTTAAGGAAAAGGTCTAAAGTAATAGTAGCTACAGGGACAGAAATGAACTGGAACAGACTGTAACATAATGTGGACCACCGGAGATGTATGCACAATCACCTTTCCATGCCTGAGATGGCACTGGAAGAATCCCGATATTATGCAACTGTTTATAAGAACAGTCTCTCAAGACTCTACGCATGAGTTCGGACTCCGAACTACCAGTCGGGAACAGCAACTAGAAAATTGTCAAAACGGTACCCTCAGTATGAATTGACGCTGCCACAAACCGAACACATCACAAATGATCACCGGAGGCACCACTACAGAGACCAGATAAAAGGAAAAGATCCCGGAACCCCTTCCTAAAGAGGAAACAAGAAATGAGCTTCTACTCCTGTACAAGAGGAGGAGTATTCATAGGAAAGTTTATCAACTCCTATTACACATACAAAACAAACAAGCAACATACAAAATGTCCATGAACAACGAGTGTAGAACTCAGAGTTGAAACGGAAATATGAAGTGCCAACATGCTATTCTTGTTGAAGACGAAAACGCCACGTCTGTGAGCCAGGAATAAGAATAACATCCGATACTTGAAATGGGCCAGAAAAAAAAATTCAAATAAATAATATTCAAACAATGTTTTCAAAAAGGGGGTAGATTAAATTCACCTTAGTTCCAAAGGAACCATATTTTGATAAAAAAATATTTACTACCAACAAAAAAAATTACAATGTATAGGTAAATAAAGTGATTAAGAAGGAAATTCAAAAAGATAATACAAATAATACGGTATTTTTTCACCTATCTTCGTTGAAAAAAATTAAGCAAGGTGTGATAGTGTTTATCTTTTTGGGGGCATATACTATATCCGAATTTAAATCCCAAGTCCGAGGGAAGTGGCAGTGCTAATATGAATATGAACTGACATTTGCTTCTCAAACAATCAAACAAGTCGAAACTTTTAGAATTTACCCACTCAGTCTTAACGTATTCTGGCAAAAAACATATTTATCAATATATATATATATATATATATATATATATATATATATATATATATATATATATATATATATATAAAGAAATATAGTCTTAAAGTGTGCTATATTTATGGGATAAAGTGCTCAATATCAGAGATAGAGCGTGTGTAAATATAAAAGTGAACATGGAAGTCAGCACTTAGAGGCGACAGTCTGTTTCATGCTAGTGCAATCGTCAGGCGACTCAGTCGGAGTCGCCTGACGATTGCACTAGCATGAAACAGACTGTCGCCTCTAAGTGCTGACTTCCATGTCCACTTATATATATATATATATATATATATATATATATATATATATATATATATATATATATATATATATATATATATATATATATATATATTCCCTGGTAGGAAAATTTCCAAGAAGTATATTATATTAATCCAAAGAGAGAGATCAATGTAAAATACAGGGCATTATAAGAATAATTAATCAAGAACAAACCTTAAAGATCCATCACAGTTATAATTTATTTCGTGAATATTATTATATTCATCTCTTCAGATCGGAAGTTCTTAATTAATGGAGACAATTCATCCTGACTGATATGCTAGATTAAAAGGAGGAGAAGAAAGCAAGAGAGAAGGGAAGAAAGGAGAGGGAGAAAGAAAAATATCAAATTCTTTTTAAACATAAAAGAGAGAGAGGGGTAGTGTGGGAATGGGAGATAGTGAAGGAAGTGAAAGGTAAGAAGGAAGAAATACATGGTGGGATAGTCGTAAAACTAAAACAGAATGACCTGGTCAATAATTTCTTCGTTAAAATGTTGTAAAGTTTGTACATGTGATGTATTGTTTGATGAGATTTGAAAGAGAGCAAATTATCCGACAGAGCTTGTTATTTTAAGCTTCAATAATCATCACAAATTCAAATTAGTCTAATAAAGATAACGCTAATAATAATTATATGCATGCGTGTGTATGTATATATGTATGTGGATATATATGTATACACAATGCATATGTGTGTGTATTGGCATGTGTAGGGATCATATTGACTGCTCATTTTTTTTTATTTCATATCGCTACAGGTGTACTAACATAACAATTTTCTGCTTTTGACTGACTTCTCTTTGAGTGAAAAATTAAAATTTATCTTTTAGTGGCTAGCAGGTATAGAAATGACCCGAAATATATTATTTTTAGTATGGTCATATTTTTTCTTTCCTTTTTCTCTATCCCCTTGTCTAATGAACTCTTTGATAACTTCTCCACCAAAATGTAGTAGGGTTAATGGTCTACCCTATAAAACTTGATAAGTATCACTCATTGGCGTCGGAAGTTTGAACATTGGAAAGACACTTGTGCGATCCTCTCACAATGCAAGTAATCGTAAATTTTATACCATTTACTAATGAAAATCTTCCTTTTCTTTGATTTCATTCTAAGTCTCTTTGACTTTATTTAAGATTTAATTCTTTCATTTTAATTTTTTCTCACTAATTGTGTTATTTTCCTTTTTTTTTCATTACCTTTAAATTAATTTCTCTTTTCTATCCCACACCTCAAGTGGAACCATCCGACAACGTTTTATTTTTTCTCCTCGGCATAATGTATGCCTGTAAGTGCATGTGTATGCATCTATGTCTGTAGATACATATGGATATGCAATGTACATGTGTGTGCATTCGCATGGGTAGGGATCATATTGACTGCCCATTTTTTTATTGGAATAACCCTAATAAATAGAGTCTGATATTTCACCTGTTAGTGGTCACTGCGACTTGTACTAAGTATAGTCAGTGCCATTTCTATACGCATATGCTACCCCACTGAATAAAATGCTCAGTCATGAACTCTATAACTCTGGATATATGAATTTATTCCCCATCCGTACCAATCTCATTGTTTGTAAGTGCTCTCAGGTCTTCTTTGAGTGTCGTGGTAAGCTGGTAACTTGGACATAATTACCCCTTGACGGTCAAGGTTAGAACGCAAAATTTTGCGAATCTCAATGAATACGAATAAAATTTCAAACTCGATCTGTCGTCACCCGGGTCAACAAGGGCCGCGTACCCCAGAGAGGAAACAGTCTGGGGCCGAAAGATCTGTCACTGGAACAAACTCTTCCAAAAACGAAGAGACACTAGGTCACCAAACCTGGACTATTCCCAATCTTGGACCAAGTGATTCAATGCCACATCAAATAATAAAAAGAAAACTAACGAAATGGCCATGCGAAGAGTATCAACAATCATGATATCATTCTTCACTGCACTCGAAAATCCAGCAAAGAACACCACGAATCATACATACCAAATATAGAGAACTATGGTAGGAAGTGAAATAAGACCTAACATCAACCCAGGCATGCTTGCCAAAAGACACTCAAATACAGAAATAGATAAGATAATATAAGATATAAGACAGAATACTATAACCCATCACTTAAACTGTAAAGAGATGAAAGTAGAAATAAGTAATATGACAGCGGATGAGGGAAAAACAAAAACATATGAAATATGAAATAAACTCCCGGGCATTAAAGTCGAAGAATCTACCTGTGACATAGCCTGCTGTTATCAAGACGATGTCACTGAAGATTACTCCAGCTAAACTAAGTTGGATTTCCTTGTAAACCACAAAGCTGAAATCACCGAAGCGAAAAATCACGTCATTCAAGTACATATAAAACACTTATCATAGTGGATTGAATGTACACGCTGAAAAATCACAGAGTATCCATCTACATTGAGTGGCTCTTGCACATTGTATTGGATAAACAGGCGTAATAAACAAGACGGTCTAATTTCCAACCCTGGGTTAAAATTTTCAACGGATAGTATATCGGATTCAAAACCTCGCGCAGGATTCATGAGTAAGATAATAACAAAATGTTCAGTTTTCACTATCTAGTGAAAACTGAACATTTTGTTAACAGAAACATATTATTCGGCAATATTTCTATAATCACTTTTTTTTAACTTAAGGTTTTATCTTAATATTCCACATTTAACTGCATAAGTCATTTACATTTATCATACAACAAAAATATACACTGATATAAACACATGCATAAATGCATACATTCATAGGCACACACAGGCACACACACGCACATATATATATGTGTGTGTGTGTCCGTGTGTATGAAAGTGTGTGGAAAGAGATAAAGTTAGAGAGACTTTCTCCTTTCTGATCCTAGAATCTGATAATCTAATTTAAGACCCCTTTATTCTTAAAGATCCCAACGTATTTCCCTTAAACAAAGACTTGTCTTTTATATAACCTGAAGATATATACATATATTTATATATATATAAACACACACATATATATATAAAGACACATATATAGAGAGAGAGTGAGAGAAAGAGATAGATAGATAGATAGATGAATTCAAATTTCAATAATATAGATTTTACTTTATTAAGTACTATACTACTATAACTCTTCATATGACGAATGTAAAACTGATTCCATTTTATATATTTCCATTTTTACTCCATATTAATTACATCCTATAATTTCCCCCAGTTATGAGAACTCACTTTTCTTTTATCACTTACAACTCTTTATCTATGTTTTATTTTTTAAATATAGCTTTGTATTTTTAGCTTTTGATGTAAAATATCTTTAAAGTTATTTTTCATATATGATATATTTTATCTTATTAGATTTTTATATTTAAATATTTTTTATTCATTTTATTAATTATAATTTTTAAAAAAATATAATCATACTTAATCTATATATAAATTATCTAAATATAACGTATTCTTAATTTATTGCATATATCTTATTTTTAAGTATAATTTACCTTTGGAAGCGTACTTTTAAGTGGGAATTTGTATTTTTAAACTTAAACTTATCTATATATACTTTTTAAAAATAAAAACACTTTTCCTTCCACTCTTAGTTTTAAATTATCAGTTAATTCTTCATATAATCCCAGTTTAATATCATAAAGATAATATCCGGGTTTAATTTTATAAAAGCTCTTCCGTTGAGGTTAATACCTTCCACCCTCCTCTGATTAATGCTTCGTGCCTTTCATCTGACTGAAACATTGAAATGATTAAATTCTGTATAAATTTTTTGACAGCTCTCACAGTTAAATTTCTAATTTCGACACGAACCCTGTATGTTGTGTATTACATATGCT
Organism: Acanthosepion esculentum; assembly: GCA_964036315.1. NCBI lineage: Eukaryota > Metazoa > Mollusca > Cephalopoda > Sepiida > Sepiidae > Acanthosepion > Acanthosepion esculentum. The sequence continues at coordinate 110,339,111 of OZ038478.1, forward strand.
CTGTAATAATAAATACATTCAGCACTTTTGTGGATTAGTTTTAATATTTTACATTACTAGGACCCACTTGGATGAAATACCAACGGATTATTACCTTTACTATATATATATATATATATATATATATATATATATATATATATATATATATATATATATATATATATATCTATATATATATATGTATATATATATATGTATATATATATATGTATATATATATATGTATATATATATATATGTATATATATATATATGTATATATATATATATGTATATATATATATATGTATATATATATATATGTATATATATATATATGTATATATATATGTATATATATATATGTATATATATATATATATATATATATATATATATATATATATATATATATATATATATATATATATTACTATGGAATAATCTACCACTTGCTATCTTAATTTCAATAGCTGCCACCACACCAGCCTAAAAATATTTAATCTACAGCCAATGCTTACACATGAAACGCATCTGTTCTCTCAAGGAAGATTACAAGTACACATAGTACAACTTTGCAATCACTTTCTTAATAGGTATTATCCACTCAAAATATTCAAAGAATCACTCAGCAAAGCTTCCACACATAACAGAAACACTCTCCTCAACACTGTAACTAAAGAGATTAATTCCAGAATCCCCATATTTTTTTATTCTATTTTAATTATAACATTCTCAAACATTCCGGCACTTTAACTAAAGATTTCCAACATTTAAAACTAGACAATAGTACCAGCAAATCATTTAGCGATAACCCCCTACACGCGAGGCGACAGCCTCCAAACTGTTCAGATTTTTAACATCATCAAACACATCGGATCTGAGCTGTGACACTTCCAATCGCGTATATTTACCTTTCTGTCACAAATGTGAGATGGCGAATTATGTGGGAGAAACCGGAACAGAGTTCCGTTTATGGTTCAATAATAACAAGAAAAACTTCAGGGGCCAACATCAATTTCAGTCTCTGTGCACTTCAAACTGGTCATAGCATCGACGATGTAGGGTGCGTGATTTTAGCGTCTTGGTTCGGTAGCCGGGAGGATAGAAGCAGATTAGTGTTTAAGTATATTCTAAAAGTAAATTCCCACATAAATGGACTAAACAGGGATTTGGGTTTACTCAGAGAGTACAATTTCCACAAGAAATCCCATTATTAGCAACACCTCGGGTGAGTAAGCCATCCACCCACATTTTAAAACTGATTTTTAACAGCTAACATCCAACTACTATAATTTTAACAGCCATCACCTATTTTCCTATATTTTTATGTTCTGCCACCTATGGTTTCCTCTATGACGCACTATTCAGTTATGGAAGTAGTGCCCTGGACATTGAGGGCTACTTTCCAGTTACCCTCTTTTATACCATCATTGATTTTATCATTACGGCTCTTTTGCATATAAGCTTATTTAAGGAGTGCAGAAGGATAGTGTATATACATATTAATCTTGTATATGTATGTATATCTTTACGTGTATTGAGTTTCATAAGTTCATGTGGTGGGTTGTGTATACACACACACTGTTATGTGCACTTATTTTCGCATGTGCGTCTATATATGTTATATGGATACGCTTTTCTATTCAGTTTTTCCTTCATTTTTTATTTTATTTTCTGTACGTATTATTTTAACAGAAGGTTTCCAAATTTCATCCAAAGATTTTATCCATTTTTGTTCTTTCACATTTTGTCTTTTCGTTTCATTTAATAATATTTTAATATTATATATATTCCATTTTCCCTCCTCATATTTTCATTACATCCTATTCTTACCACAGCCCATGCTTCCACGCTTGACAACTTCGTCCGACACTTTTTGCTACAACTTACAACACGCGAGACGTCTTGCCCCATTTCCAACCTATAACTCTCTTGATGCATGTTTACAATCTCATTCCCTCTACGTTACACACAAGTAGTAATAGACCTGTCTAACGGTTTTAAACCGATCAAAATTTTAAATTTATGTTTAATTTCATGAATGGTTTCGCCCACAATGATCGGGGTTTTGCTAGTAGTGTGATTTCCACCAGAAAATACACCATCTACAAAAACATCTGTCGTTGAATAATTCCTATTTCTCTGTTTATTCCTCTGTCCGTTGATGAAAGACAAAGGCGCGTCCGAAAATTCCAAAATTAAAATCTTTCTCTCCGTGCTTCATTTTTATCATAGAGTTAATAATTAATACTTAATAAATGCTTAACTTATTGATCATATTGCAAGAAGTATCCGATAACTATTTGCTGTGTTACTGCACACGGGTGAGCTCAATGATCCCCAAGTCTTTATGAAAAGGATACAAAGAGAACCTATCCGAAGACTTCAAACACCATGGAAAACTAATGTTTTGTGGCGTTGATGCAGTATTCAGTGACAAATTTATAAACAGAGCATTTATTGACATCGAGATAGGATTATATCTATGGGCGGAAATTCAAAAGGTGCGAAAATGTTAACTCATTCCTGTGGAATGAATGTACCACACACAAAGTAGCTCCCTAGGAGCTGGATAGGACTTTGCTAGATATGTCATGTTCGCATCACACCCCATGTTATCACACTCTGAGCTGGGTAAATTTGAATCAGTTCAATTAAATAGAAAAAAAATTAATAAGTTTAATCAAAGAAATAGCAAATTTAAAGCGAATATGCTCCACAACACTTTAGTTTAAAGCAATCTTTAAGCATGGGGAAAATCATTGCCCAATTTGACGTGGAGTAAACTTTAATCAATTTAATCAAAAAGTAGAATTGTAATCTGTTCAATGAAATAAATCGCAAATTTAAGGCAAATTAACTTGATACAAAATTAGCATGAAATATTCATTGGAGCAGAAATAAAGTTCGTGGAAAATATGGAGTGAATCGTGTGGAAACTGAAGAAGTTAATGGCAAAAAGAAAACAATTTTTTGCCGCTATTCTCGGATCTTTCATCAAAAAATGTTATCATGGGGAAGATTCGTGTCAAATTTGGAAAACATCTCTTGAAAATTCATGGAGCGAAAACTAGTTTTCTAAAGTGCTTTTCGCGTTTTTGCGTTATATGAGTCTCCGGAAAAAAAATATGATGGTCTTCACCAGTTTTTCAGCATAAGATATCTGTGTGTCAAATTTGTTTGATATCGGTTAAAAAATGTCGGGGATTTCTAATGAACACACACACAAACACACAAACATACAGACAGCTTATATATATATATATATATATATATATATATATATATATATATATATATCATTATGAATTTTTGTAGAAATCCCACTTTAATAAAATGTTCATTAAAGACGACTGAGAAGATACTGCGATTAAGGTTTTTATTCAGTATTTCTTGTGTTCGTGTAATTGTTTTCTTTTCTGGACTTAAAAAAAAAAATGTTCGCATAAAAAAGTAAAAACTGTTCAAATTTTCTATGCCTCAGAGCGCTTTCGCCTATTCTATTAGCTATTATTAAGGATTATTTTTGTGTTTGTTGCTAAATGAATCTGAAGATATATATATATAGTATATTTTCCAAACACAGCCAGGTCATTGTGGGCGCGCTCAGAGTTTACCCTCGGGATTTTCATTTTTATTATAAATGCTGCCATCATTTTCACCTTTTTTTACATATGGCTGAAGCTATTATAATCGTATTTTCTACAAGTATATTGCAGATGGATTTTAGTATGTTTCCGTAAGTGTAAATGTGTCCTAATTATTGCTATTGTCAGAAAGATGTAAAGTGAGTCATATTGATAAACATGTAGCGGTATGTCTAATTCATAAATTTGATTCGATCAGGAAGGTAGTTCCTTAAGAGATACGTCAATTCATAAATAATATGTAATTTGGGTTTTGCAGGTGAGTTGTCATTATTGACAATGAGATAAGTAATTTAATTTTACTGTTCTGATTGACTCGGATTCCGAATTTCTTTCTTATGTATCTAAGGCAAAATTAATATTGCTTATAGTTAACATGTATTTGATTTTTATACAAAATATTAATGATATTCTGTTTATCTGTATGTTCAGTGTTATTGGTTACCTTAGTAATTAATAGTCTAGTTTCGTGTTCCTTGATGTAGTAAGGAAACTGATTTTATCTAATGTCTGTTCCACGTTGTTGAGCTCTTCAAAGAAAACAGGTTGGAGGATGGACTTTCGTGCGCTGTCTTGAAGACATGTTTTATATTGTGGGTTTTTATATAGCGATGTGGTGAATGTACTATTACTTTCTGAACCAGAAAGCCCTTCCCCAAATTCTGGTGCGTGTTTATTTCCCCTGAATTTGAGCACCGTATATATTTGTCCATGTAAGCAATATTTTAATAATCTGTTTGAATTCGTTTACTAACACTTTCAAACTTGAATCATTGTTGGTTGTGAATATGTGTGTCTTTATTAATGTATGTGTGTATGATCTCTTACATATGAATTTCGTTGTATGTATATGTCGTCTGTTTTTTTTCTTTGGTGGGGGTCATGGACATCTATTTCCTGTTTCGTTCCTGTTTTTGCGTGTTTATATATTTAAATATGTTTACGTGTTTGTGTATTATAATCTGATTGTGGATGTATTGACTTTTGCAAGATTTCATCCTCCCTTTCCCATACCACCACTTCAAATGTATCTAAGTTGTAACGAAGCTTAGCATCAACATTAGATTAACGTTTATTCTAACTGGGATTTTGGCTTTTCAGTTACAACAATATAAATAATAAAATATATATTTTTTCCTCGATTTCTTTAAATAATTTTCATATTTTAAACTTATACAGATTAAAATTGGTAATTTTTAATTTTCAATTTTATAGTAAATTTAATATTAATTAGTTAGAATGATTTCTATTTTAGTCTAAGCTAACATTAAGTTATTAATAATTATAACCAACGTTCGTTATCAAGTTTTTTGAATTCTAAAATACTTATATTTTGATAGGTCATTGCAGCTTATGTAACGGCGTTTCCCCTATCGAGGTTTATTTTGTCGATTTGAACCTTTTAAAATTCTTTATTCTACATTCAACACAATCACTTGATATGGCACCATAAGTTTTGAAACAAAATGGCTATTTATGTAGTGATTTTATAACATATTTATGTCATACTTTTCGAAAAAATTATATATATATATATATATATATATATATATATATATATATATTCTTGCAAAATGATACATTGGTAGAATTGAAACTTTTCTGCTGCAGTTACACTTCGCTTGGCTGCTCATATTGCAAGGAAGCGTGACGACAGAATGCCTAAGGTCATCATGTATTGGCGGTGGACAAAAAAATTTGGATGGCCGTGGCTCATTTATAAATACATGCTAAAGAGTCACCTCTCATCTGCCAGTTTGTCACATAATAATTTGGAGAGTTTTCCTGGATAGAAATAACTAGAGATATTTCTGCCAGAGTTGTATCAGAATATTTTAACTCAGTCGTATTGACTGGGTAAGATACAAAAAATAACGGCGAATATTTCCGGTGCTGTCACAAGATCTTCCCTTTTGCAAAATAAGGGGACGTATATACACTTCTCTAATGAGAACTTAAGTGTCACGTACGACACAAAATCTACGGGGGATTCCATCATCACGTGTACATGCATGTATGTATGTGTGTGCGTATGTATGCGTGTGTGTACATAGAGACGGCGACGGGGAGTGAGGGACACGGGCATGCACACATATTCGCCGTTATAAATAATCACATCTTTTACATTCGCATAGTTGCTTAAATATTAAAACATAAAAACATGGAAATATGATATCTCCTTCCAAGCATCCATTAAATAGACACTCTCTATCTATATGACCTGTTTCTGTTACCAGCACGTTAATTAGGACTCGTACCTGGATTGTCTTTGTGACACCCCTTGACTGATATCTTCACTTCCCAACTGAAAATTGCGGTTACGAGGTTTTTCCCTGGGCCACAGCCCTCATGGACACTTTCATCACTTCTCGGAAATACCAGGTGAAACCGCAATCCTCTCCATGTTCCACACCAGCTTCCTTGGCCACCATTGCACCACTATTTCTCGCTATATTAGCGTGACAGCTCTTGTCATAAAAGGTTCCTATTGGCTAATGCAAGTAATAAATGTAAGAGAGCTCTCGAAGGATCTAAGTTCCTGTTTGCTAAGAGAATGAAGCAACGCAGAGCCTATAATATCCTTGGCTCTCGTGATTACTGGTGTTTATGTAATAGGGTAATAAATATGCACAAGGTTTTATTCCCCCACCTCTTCAATAGATTTGAAGTGTTATCATAATCTGCCAATAAAGCTGAATGATTTGCACGTAAATTATCCTCAAAGTCTACTCTTGACTCATTGATTATCGCTGCCAACTCCCCTATTAGAACTGATTATCTGTTGAGTGATATGCATATAACACCTTCCATGGTATCTGCTATCATCTCTAACCTTGATTACTGCAAATCATGTGCACACGATTGTATCCCTGCAATAGTTATTAAGGAGCGTGCAACCGAATTGGCTGCTGTTCTCTCTACACTGTATAATATATGCCTCGCCGCCTCCTGCTTCCCTGCCCGCTGGACGTCATCGTCTGTTGTTCCAGTTTTTAAGAACACGGGTAATTTTTTTCACCTTTTTACGAAACTCCTAGAGGCCTTAATCAATGCTGAATTGCTTCATTATCTCTCATCGCAGGGCCTTTTCTCAGACAAGCAATAAGGTTTTCGTTTTTCCAGGAAACTGCTGATATACTAATTATAATCGGGGAAAGGGTCCATCGTGCTCTAGATAACAACGATGATACCCGTGTTATGGTCCAGGAATTCTCGAAAACCTTTTACATGGTCTTGCGTTCAAGTCTTCTCAACAAACTGAAAAGTTACGGTATCTCCGGGCATATTTTTGAGCTGATCCAGTCGTTCCAATCAAATTTCAAAATGAAAGCTCTCCTAAACGGAGTCACGTCTACATTTATTCGTACTAACATGGGTGACCCCAGAGCTTCAACTGCTTTTACTCTTCATTAACTACTTTCCCGATAGCATCAACTTTCAACTTGGCATCTACAGTGACCACACTAGCATTTACTCCTGCATCGAAACTAAGGCTGATCAGTCCGACAGGTCAAAATTGCAACTGATGAATAAAATGACCTCAAGAACGTCGTTAACTGGAGCAGAAGATGGGTTGTTAATTTTAATGCCTCCACATTTCTCTGCATTAATAATCTGAGAGTCGCCTCTCTGCCTTACGCCCTCACTTGACATGAAATGGAAAGACTATATCGAATCCATTGCTAGGTAAGCTGCTAAGAATGTAAGTTCACTGTGACGGGCGAGACAGTTTTTCTCTCACGAATCTATCTTGCATATCTATAAGTCTACCACTTGTCTAAAATTAAAATATTGTTGCCATATATGACCGGCTGCTTCTCCGATATACCTTGAGATGCTTGGAAAGGACCAAAAAAGAATTAGCAATATTATTGGTCCTGATCAGGAAATTACAAATGTAATAAAACTCGTTGTCTAGTTTGCAAACACTTAATAACCAATAGTGTGTTTTCTGTACCCAACTCCAATATCAAAATACACCCACCTCGCCTCACCTGTGATAGCCATAATATAATTTACTACTTATTCTGCACAATATGTCCTAATAGTGGATATATTGGCGAATCTGGAATTAGTTTTAGATTTCGTTTCAACAATCACAAACTATCCATACGTCAAAACAATCCTTATTCCCCCATAGCTGAACACTTTAATCAATCAAGACACTCATTAGACAACTGTAAATGTTTATTGATAGATTCCGAATTTAGATCCACATACACACGCAGATAAAAAGAGAATCGCAGCTACGTCTAGCTATGACCAGCTTTGACAAGCTATGACCAGCTAAGACCAGCTAAAGACCAGCTAAAGACAGGCTAAGACTAGCTATGACCAGCTAAAGACCAACTTGGACAAGCTAAGACCAGCTAAAGCCAAAGTACTGCGGCCCGGGTGAAAACTCGGGTCCATTCCACCTCCCTCCCCACATTAAACTCAGACCTTGTGTCACAACCTGGCCCTGTGGGAGGTCAAGTAAATCCTACGAATCAAGAGATTCAACCAGAGGCTCTGCCCGACTGCGACTCAGTCAACACATTCTCCAGGAACGGTCTTCCCATGAATATACAAAAGACTATATGTAAATATTGTGTACACTTTCTTGTTTCAGTACATTTTGTTCATTTTGTTTCAAGTACATTTTGTGTTGCATTATTATTCCATGCATTAGTCAAGTTTCAACAATAATGACAATATATATGTTCGTACAATACGTTAATAACAATGAATTAAATAATATAATTTATCAAGAAACTTCCAAGATCCTGATAATGCACAGCTTTGTTTTACAACCATGTATGCATATATATATATATATATATATATATATATATATATATATATATATATATATATATATATATATGGCGAGAGGGAGAAAGATTGATTGATTGAGATTTTGATTGGAAGCACGCTAATTATACCTTCTTTTCATTCTAGCAGTCAATTTACTGATGTTCTGAAAAATCTTTTCTTTTTAAAAGCAAAGCCGACATCCTGTTTTACCTTCCCTTCTCTCAGGTTATGACCTCTTATTTTTCCAATGATTTTAATTCTACTTAATGTACTTAATTTGGGATTTTTTATTTCTAAACATTTTTTAACCTCGTGTGTAGCTTACACGTCTTCTATACTATGAACTTCACGCATTAAAAGAATTGAAAATTAAATGGCTGAAAGAGTGATATACATTCGGTTTTTGATATATCAAGTTGAATATACTGTCAAATTGTTGTATTTATAGTAGTAACGGTCAATGTCTTGTTTAACAGACATGCTAATGCATAGTATTTGATCGTCTTGCACTGATAACGTTCTGGTAATTATTTTAATTTATGATATTGTCAAAAAATTAAACACAAGGAATGTATATCTAATTTAGAGAACAATAATGGAAAATATATACTCAATAAGCTAAGCTTAATTAGACAAATTCAAAATGTGAAAATGTGTCAGTGTCTAGACATTTGAATAAATACGTTTGATTAAAAAACAACAAGAGAAGCTATAACGAAATAAGACCGGAGACTTTCAAATACAAAAGCGAGAATCCAATAAATCTAAACACACACAGACACACACACACACACACACACACACACACATATATATATATATATATATATATATATATATATATATATATATATATATATATATATATATATATGAGGCTGGTGAAGACGCAAGCAAAAAGAAATCAGATTCTTTAATGTTAAAGTATTACTGCAGCGAATACAAAGAAATTTTATTTCTTGTATTGCTTGCCAAATTTTATTTCATATCTGAATGTATAGAATGATGTTTGTTTTGAGAGTTTAATTAAAATTCATGGAATCAAATAGATTAACTATTTCTAAAGGAAAAAATTTAAGTATAAATCATTTATTATGATTAATACTGCAAATTTATTAAATAAATCATTGATGATATTCAAGGGAAACAGGGAATATGAGAACAGCTTATTCTCCCAAAATATTCAGTGTAACGGAAATTAAGAGTTTAAATATATATATATATATATATATATATATATATATATATATATATATATATATATATATATATATATATATATATATATATATATGTATATATAAATAAAAAGGAAAGAACAGTAAGATATAAAATCCGGTGTTCTTATAGATATTTTTATTTTTACACAATAGTGCTCTATGTAAATTTAAATTTACAGAGCATTAATATTATAAATTAATAGATTTAAAATATGATATATATATATATATATATGTGTGTCAGTCTTTAGGATACGTTTGTGAAATCATATCTTTTCGAGTCATGAATCAATAGCCTGAAGATTTCCCGCAGTAGGCTGTCGTCTTTCTGCTATAAACTAGCTGCCAACCAAGGCTACATTGCTCAGTCTGTTCTGCTATTTAACCCATAGCTGCTAAGATTAGTCATGCAGTAATACAATTGCCAAGATGCGTAAGAGTATATAACTGTCCAAACTGGAAACTGAACTCGGGCCTTCACAAACTGTGTCTAAAACTGGAGATAATCATTGAGCAATTCTCTTCAGTTACACGTCATTTAATTTATCAGAACATATTTTCATAATTTCTAGTTCCTTCTTTCTTTTTTGTGTTCATTTAGTACTGGTTTCCATTAATATTATTCTTGTTGGGGTTGTTGGTATCTTAGTATTTTATTGTATGCATATTTCTGTGATCAGTGTTCAAGCCATCAAAATAAGGATACTCATAAGCCACAGTTCTAGGTCAATCAGTCCAATTAGCTGGAAGATTTTTGTCTTAAGATATTGCGAATTAGCACTTCCTGTCACTGACTGCTTTGAATTCACACAAATACACACTATATATATATATTAAACAACATAAATTTTTTGAAAGTATTTTTATCCGATATCATTTTTTATTTATAGAAACCTTATTTCGGTATGTTTTTATCAAACTTTTAAATTAATTAAATTAATAACAACCAGACTAATTAAATAAAATAAAAAGACAGCTATAACAACCAACTCAAACACGTATATCCAATAAAAATAACGTTATAAGAAAATATATTATAGACATCTATAGATACATATAGAGATTGATACATAGACAGATAGATTGTTAAATAAATGTATAGATTTTTGAGAAACGGAAATTTTCAGTTCCGAATTAAATTGAGTCCTCTGATATTTTCTGAATGTTAATCTGATTATTTTTTTGACTAAAAGAGAGGACGAAAACAGGCAACCGACTTTTGCGTTACGTTCAAAGGACGATATCTTTTTGTGCCAGTGAGACCGCCTAATTTTTAAGTGAATTCACTGTTAGTGCATATTTTCCTTCATTTTAACTCTTTTCTAAATTTTATTTTCTTTGATTTTCCTCTCCTTTTTTATTTTGTCTGTATGTTTGTGCTTCTCCAGTTTGTCATCATGCTTTATTAATGGATATTCAGAAATCAAACTCCGGTATAAAATATGTAAATTAATAATGTTACCTTTTAATGCATTATTTTTCATACTTTTCTTACAGATTAACATTTAATTTCTTACATTCTCTTTTTTTTATTTTTACCGTGTTTAAAGGCAACAAAATTATTTGTATTAATCATTTCCGGATTATCACTTAAATTTTGTTATAAATTACAATAAAAATAGAAAGAAAATAGTAAATAAATATAATAATATTATAATTATAATTGATACTAAGAAAGTTTAATTACCGGAAGTATACAAGAATAAGCGCATTAAATAAATAATATTTTCCTTCTTGTTTTCAACTAATTATTTGTTATTCATTTAATTCTAATAATTCATTTCAACTCTTATTGAAATTGAATAAAATCATATGTCTAATGATCTGACAGCGGAAATGTAAAAGTCGGTTACATGTGGGTGACACTACTTGAATAGATTATAAAAATTATTCCTTCATCAGGGCGGAAATCGTAATATATTTCTTATTTGAAAGAGCTTGATTAATAAAATGTAAATACTAAGATTCACTGGGTTTATTAAAAGATTATAAACAAGTGAATGCAGGCATTTCGTTGTCTTGTACGACATTTGTTGTCAAGCCAATACTCAGTATATATGATACTAGATGTTCAATTAAATATCAATTAAAAGTTAAAAATGTTCACTTGTTTGTTGATAAATACCTTTTCTAATTAAATTTAAATGTTTCGCAAATAGATTTTGATTAAAGTAACAGCATTTTATAATTTTTTTAACCCTTTTGTATCTGGTCTTGAGATTTTGACCAGGGGTGTATAAGATTATCGAACGAGGAAAAAGTACGGTTATTACCAAGAAAGTTAGAGTCCACGAAACACAAAGTTTCGCATTGTAAATTTGTATGAATAAAAAGTAAAAATTCAAGAGTATTTTAAACGTAGCGTTAAAAGTAGACAAGGGCCAAAAAGACAATTTATAAGTAGAAGAAATATTAGTTGCAGGGTCACATTTGAATGTTATAACCAGAGAAACGTGGGAAAGCCTCGGTAAACCAATATCATTAACAAAAAATACTCGGGCTTTTACTGGAAATAAATTTAAATTTAACGGTCATATGCATCGTCTTATAACAAAACGGTGACGACTGAAACATTCTTGATGGAAAGAACTTATATCTTGTTGGGGAACAGATTGGATGCAACTGTTCAATTTATGGGATTTTCCCATAAACTAATTTTTTTAATGAAATGTATGGTTCTTCTAGTATGTCGGAAAAGCAAAATAAAAAAATTGAAAAATCAATTTCGGGAAGTTTTTTTTCCTGAAGAGTTAGCATAAAGACTAACGCCAAGTCCCAGTTAAAGGAATATGTGATACCAATTTTAAACAAAAAATAATGTACCTTTTTCAGTTTTAGATAAGATACTCAAGTAATTAGATTGCTTGGAAAATATGGGAGGGATCTCCAATGTGGATTATAGCGATTGGGCCCTGACCGTCTAAAACAAAATCCGTGTGTGTAACAATTTCTCCACGGGTCTGAATGATTGCCCGCAAGCTTACAATTACCCCTGCCAAGCCCAGAAGTAATTTTCGAAAAGTTAAATGGGGACAGCATTTTTCAAAATTGGTCTTGTCAGACGCATATTTGCAGATCAAGGTTGACGAGGAATGTGCAAAACTGTTAACAACCAATACACACAAAGGATTATACAAGTTTAGCAAATTACCTTCCTGAATTAAGGTAGCACCAGAATTTTTTCAGCAGGTAATTGAGAGAATATTGAAGGATCCAAACTTCGCGCTCGCCTACTAAGATGACATATTAATAAAAAGTAAAAGTCAAGAGCAAAATATTCAACACGTAAATGAGTTTCTCATAAAAATAAACGAATATGCGTTTAAATTGAGGTTTGAGAATAGCGAATTTTTCATAACGAAAATGAAATATTAGGACCAAATCATCGACGAAAACGGTAGGAAACCAGACCCAACTAAAATACGCGCGATTACAATATGCCCTCTGGAACAAATGTTTCATCTTTACAAGCATTTTTAGATTTAGCAAATTATTATAATGTTTTATTCCATACATTCATTTTTTTTTTTGCGAGCACCACTAAAAAATATATATTTACTCCCCCACCACTGAATCAGGTTGAGACACAAGGTCAGTTTTTAACGTGGGGACCCTAGTATTTTCACTCGTGTCGCTGGTCATAGCTGGTCTAAGCTAGTCGTAGCCGTGATACCACCAGCACAGGGATGGAGATAATTATGCGAGCAACACTAAATAATTTACTAAAAAAACCTCTCATTTTAAGTGGACGTCCGAATGACAAAAGTCATTAGAAAAAAAAAGATTCTAACATCGGACTGGTTATTCTTGCATTTTCATACAAAATTATAAATAATCGTGGTGAGCGACGATAGTTACTACGGTATCAGTGCCGTAATTTTTGGCATAAGGAAAAAAATGATTCTGTAAAACCAATAGTACATGCGTAAAGAACATTCTATCGGATGAGAGAATGGGCTTTCCGGCTTACGACCTGGAATCTAAAAATTCCGTCGGTGGTTTTTCCTGAGTCTATTAGACAAGCGTGTGTTAATTAGAGAGTAAAACTGTTAAGTCTTTTGATTTAATTTTCTAAAACTATTTTCAATTTCTTTTAAGTTTTTAATTTTCCGTTTATTTGTTCATATATTTGTGCATTTTTCTTCTTTTCTCTTTTTATTTATTTCCCTTGTATTTTCACCCTCCCCACGGTTTTTGCTTGTTTTTTATTGTCTTTGGTTGCCCACGTACTTCTTTCGTTTTTTTTTTTATTTGGTTTGTTCTTCATATTGTTTTCGTTGCTAAAATTATTTGAAAAAAAAAAACAACCAGTTATTTGTTCGGTCGTGGTGGTCGTTCGGCCATCATGAGCGAAAACAATTCAACATCAACACCTCCGGTGTCTCCGGTAAAAACGGCCTGGTCTGAGAATAGGCTGAAGAAAGATGTAGAATGTTATGAGGAGAAAAGGAAAGAGTTTGAGGATTCTTTTAAAGAAAATGAATTCCTCACCATTCCAGAGGCGTTGGAGGCCGTCAACACAAGAATAATATCCCTGCTGATTTCCGACGTCAAAAGCCGTAAATTAATTGGAGTCAGCAGGAAAACAATGGAGGAGGGCTTAAAAACATTAAAGATTAACCTTAAAGTTTTGGCGAGACGCACAAACGCAATATCGGACATTCTCCTGCCCAACGAGCAAGACACCAAAGAGCTGGCAGGCATTGTGTTAAGCACAAAGAATCTAAGACTGCAAACTGAGTACATGGGCTCCCGTAGGACAATGATCACAGTCCATGGGGTGTCCGTGGATATTTCAGAAGACCGGATGGGAGCCTTCTTTTCGAAATTTGGAAAAGTAGAGAAAGTGAAGGCGATTTTAGGAAAATCGGGCATCCTCACTCGATATGTGGAATTCCAGGTCACGTTGACCAGAACGAATTTTGGGCTACTTCCCAATATCCACTTATGTAGAGAGGGAAGAATGTTGGTAGTTGTAGAGGGATGGGAACCGAACTGTTGGTCGTGTGTTTTCGTGGGGCACATGGCAAAGGAGTGCCTCGCGAAACATTCTCAGCCTGCAACTCGGCCCACAACTAAAACTTCTCGCTCCCCCAAAAAAGGAGTCAAAGGAGAAACAGCAACAACCAGCACAGCAGCAAGGAAAAAATTAAAAGCAACGAAAGCAAGAAAAAGCCCGAAAAAGGAGCAGTCTAAAAAAAAACAGCAGTAGCAGGTGCAGCAGCAACAAGAGCAAACCGAGGAGGAAAAGGAGGTGGGCAAAATGCCTCCAACTCGGGCAGCATCGCTGAGTAGAGAGGCGGAAGAGGAGGTAGAGACAATTACGCAAAAGCATTCCGGGCGAAGTAGGGCACGTGTAGACTTGTGTCGTTAGAGGCCGAACAATTCAAAGCAACCTGCATCTGATCCGCACGATCATAGAGGGTGTAAAAGACGACGATGAGGCCGCGCTGATCAATTTCGATCAGTTCAAGGCATTTCATAGGGTTTACCATCGCTAACTTGCTGCTATCCTGCAGGCCACCGGATTCGAACTCGACTTCTGCCGCTGGATTAGCCTCCTGTATCGCTCCTCCAGTGCCGTGGTACAGGTGAACGGGAAGCTGTCGGGCGCTCTTACGCTGTCTAGTTTGATTTGTCAGTGTTGTCCGCTGTCGCCCCTACTTTATGCTTTGGAGCCTCTCCTTCGCCAGCTGAGGGACAGGGCGTGCTGTCCGGACCTACGTGAAATCGCCGTTCCTGGAGGGGCTCAAGCCAGGGTTTCCGCGTACACTGATGACGTATCTGCTTTCGTGTCGTCCCGCAGCGACATGGAGGCGGTACTGAAGGCGCTTGATCGGTACGAAAAGGTGACAGGGGCCAAGATTAACCGCGACAAGTCGTCCGGCTTGCGCTTAGGTGCCTGGAAGTGGGTCGATATTCTGGGGTTCTTCGGTTGGACGGACGGTTCTGTCCGCATTCTTGGAGTGTTGTTGAACCCGACTTCGAGCTGGAGAAAAATTGATCTGAATTACAAGCAAAGGTCGATGAAGCCGGTTAGATTTGGCGTTGACGGAGGTTGTCCGTGAAGGGCAGGGCGAAGATGTGTGCTACATACGTTTTCCCGATTTTCCTTTGTCAATTGTCCCTACTTCCGTTCTGTAAAGACCATAGGAAGCCGTTTGAGCGCTCGCTATCCTCTATTTTGTGAAGTTGGACGCAAGCATCAGGTCGACAGAGCAGTCTGTGAAACAACGCCCGTGTCATGAGGGTCTGGGAATGCCACACTTGATGAACCACACATTCGCCTTGACGTTGGCTTTCCTACGCCGCGCATTGACAGGAGATTAGATTATGTCGGGGATTGTAAGGGACGCTTTCCCTTTCCTTACTATCAGTAGCCCTCCATCTCGCGGATTGAGCGCCATCGTAAACCGCGGGATCAATCGGATTCCTTCGCGAATGTCGGTATACTTTGACGATCATTCCTCGGTCCAGTTACCTTTCACGGCCTAGGAAGATCTTCTATAGTTATTTTGTGGAGGGGGTTGTCAAGGATCCTCTACGTGAGCGGATCGACTTGTCGGAGGAGGAGTTTTGCTCTTTCTGCTGTTGGGCGCTAGCGGCGGATTATCTCACTAACCCCGAGTTTTTGCTTTCCGAGCGATTGGCTCGGAATCGGCTGCCTCTCAATCACAAGGCCTTCATGTGGGGCTTGGCGGATTTGCCAGACTGTGACCGGCGTGTCCTTGGTTTAGAAGAAACTGGTTCGCACGCCTTCTACTATTGTCGCCGGGTCCGCCCCGTTATTGGACCATGTCGGCGAGTTAACGGCTCGTCTCTCTCACGAAAAGCGCGTGCTCATGGATCGCTCATACGCGTGTGACAATTTCCGCCCGTATTCAGGGGTCAAACGAATGGTGTATCTGAAACTGCTGGCTGAGACCCGAATGGTGATTTGGACGACGCGATTGGAAGAGGTCTTGCAAGGTAGCCGTCTTTCTCATCAGGATCTGATCCGATTCTTTGATCATCAGCTCAAGATGAAGATTAGAACAGACAGAAAACAGTTGCGTTCGATAGTCTTCAGCGGAAGGTGGGTGAAAGAGGCGAGCTTGGTTCGTTTGAATGTGGTTAGCCTTGATTTTTCTCTTCTAGATCAACCTATATCACATAGGGGTGGTTTCTTGCGGGGCCCTCCCCTTGGTTAGGTTAGACAAGCTTCTGTGTACCTAGTTAATGGGAATAAGAGTTATTCCTTGCCTGTTCCCTGCTGCCTCTTTGGTTATGATCCAAGCTGAGATTGCCAACCTCACCAGTTTGTTTTGGTTACTTTTTATCTCGACTGGGTCAGCTTTTTATTTCCTGTTCCTGCATATTTTCTCTGTTCCCACTCTCTTAGCGAGCGAGCCTCTTGATTTTGCCCAATGGGCAGAATACAGCAGCCTTTCTTTTTTAGGGTTGAACGAGCCCTGCTAAAATCAGTTATGTTTAGTTTGCTTTGTGTTAATATTTTAATTTGTTATTGGGTTCATCTCTCTCCTCTCTCATATTTCATCCTAGATTTTTATATATAATTATTTATTATCATTAAATTCTTATGTCACGGATCGCGTTTTGTAGGTCCTTCTTGAGAGGATGGTGCATGGAGATTTGACTGGTGATGGACGAGTTTTTGTGGTAAATGGGTAAATTGTAACGCGTGAATGGGTCTTGAATCGGATTAGCTCGGTATAAGATAGTGATAACAAACCTCAACCCCTACCCATGTTGGTCTAGTGCCGTAATTGTATTTAATATACAATAAATATATATCGGCTTAGAAGAATTACAGCTAGACAGAGAAAAAGGCGTTAGGAACAGTTTTGCTGTGAAAAGATTTCCCAAATTCATCCATAGTAGACGGTTCATTCTACAGACGAACTAACGTGCATTGCTATCTATTGTTGTGTTGAAAAAGAGTATCTCAATACGTACAGCGAATCGACTACAACGACGAAGAAAATATCCTGTTGAATTACAATTTTAAAATGGAATTCCTGCCAAATATTAAGCCAGACAGATGGTTTGTCGAGACTTATACTACATTATGTGAACCTTTACAATAAACGGTAATTGCAGCGCTAAGAGCTGGGAATTAAATTAAGAACATTCTCTTTAATACCGTACGTGATCTATCAATGATAATGGAAGAAATTAACATAAAAAACTCAGGTGGATACTTTTATTAGGTAAAAAAAAATAAGGAAATGCGGTGGAAATTGAAGGAGGAAAAATAAAATTAAATCGAAAATTGACAGTGACAATATTTTCTCAAACTACGATCAGGTCTCAATGTATGGCAAAAGAGTGGTAATGCCAGCATCTCTTCAGAAATGGATATTGAAAGATATTCATGCAGCTTATCCAGTTATCTATAGAATTAAATCCCTTATGTGCAACTATGCCTACTAGCCCAATATGGACAAAGACATAGATTGGTAAAAGCGTGCAGAGGTTGTCACATGGCTGCATAATCACCATCAGTTAAATGCCACCCTTGGCCAAAGACACACACACTGTGGTCGTGATTACACATCGATTTCGTGGGACCGATAAATGGTGTCTACTACCTAATCGTTGTTGGCAGTTTGTCCAAACGGCCAGAAATTCTAAAATACAAGAATACAACTCCCACAAGTACACTAAACTACTTGGATGAATTATTTGCTGATATGGTATCACGGATACTATTGTTTTGGACAACGCCACGCAATTCACTACTAAAGAGTTTGAAGGTTTTTGTAAAACTTTTGTGAGATATCATATCAAAATTCCTCCCTAAAATCCAAGATCAAATGGGCAAGAAGGACGCTTCGTCGATACATTCAAAAGGGTATTAAACAAAACCCATGGAGGTGAAACTAAGGCTATTCTATTACAGCAGTTTTTACGTGTATATCGCATGACGCCTAATCCTAACACGCTATGGGGTATGTATCGGCAGAACTAATTTTCACAAGGAATATTAGATTGGTGTTTGAAAAACTAATGCTGAATAAAAAAAGGTCGAAATTAAGTCCGATACCGATAAATACTCCAAACCCGGCGAAAATGTATTCTTTCACTTGTACAAAAATAGAAAGGAGTGCTGGGAAGATGGGGTAGTCGAGGGATGCATGGTATATGATAGTAGGGTTTACATGAGTGCATGCAAGAACTCTAAATCAAATATGATAAATGTCTTTGCACAGGTAGAACACCCGAGATGAGGATCCAATGTTGGTTCTGTGTGATGCTTTCGTTGTACCTATGCCCCAGATAGCTCCGGACACCACGCACTGCAGTAAAAGGAAGAGAATGCTTACAGAAGATTGAAATCTTAACCCCAAAAGAAAAAAAAAGTATAACTGTTATAAGAAGTAAGTCTCAAAAAGGGAGAAGTTATGATAAGTATCTAAAACATTCTAATAATATTGCAGTGACTTGTCTAGCTGAGTATCGAATATTACAATCACGACTGCCAACATCGAGTTAAGTGTTGTCTTGCCAGAGCCCACATCCCATTACTTTGTCACTTTCTTTCTTCCTATTATTTATACCTAATAAACCTAAGGACAATATGTTTTATAATTAGGCTCTTGATGCGGAGGGCGATATTTAATATGGCTAAATTAATATTTGACCTCTACTACTTAAGGAAGTTAAAATATGTGAAGAAAAATATAAAATTAATGGAAAAAATAACATTTATATCGGACGATTAAGATCTTAATTACTGCAGTATTTTCGAATCAATTAAATGATTTAATTAAATGTTGTTTGACTGCATAACCATACAACATTGTTTGAAAATTAATATCATATTTTTATGCCATTTTTATATATAGTTTAGTCATGTAGATTTGCGGATTAGTTCTCATTAATTTGCTACTTTGAATTGACAATTTTCTTCCTGTATGTCTTAGTTTGCTATTTCTTTTCGCTGGAAAAAGTCTTGCAATCATTTCATTTCTCTCTGCTTGTTTGCAAGAGGAAGTTTTAAGAAATTAAAAATTAATGCATATCTCAAGTTAATATACTTTTGTGTGAAAAGAGCGATAAAAAATTTATAATAATCATTCATTGATACAGAAACATAAAATAATAAATAATTCGCTAAATCGCAATTAAAGTTAAGTGAAGGAAAAACAGTAAATCAAACATATGATGAAGAGACATAAATTCAAATTATAATGATAATCTATGGGCTGTTTATCAGTGTTAAAGACGCACTATGTTACACATTTGTAACCAAGAGAAAAATAATAATTAGAGACAAGAGTTTTAAGTTTCTTCCCATAATGAATAATGATAAACCTATTCTATCTTGCAATACACACACACACACACACACACACACACACACACACACACACACACACACACACACACATATATATATATATATATATATATATATATATATATATATATATATATATATATATATATATAAAATATCCTTTCTTTACGCAGGGACAAACATAAATACACACAGAGGTAAAGAAAGGAGATTTTTTATTTATTCATATAATAAAGAAAAGATTAATATTAAAATTACCATTTTGATGAGATTGTATGATGAGAGATATCGCACTGTCAGATTAATGGGTAATAATCCACAAATATGTTACTCTTTAATAGGTATTATTACACTAGCAGAAGCACGCACAGAGACAAAAACACGCACTCACATAGTCACAGGCACACAAATACACACACGTACGTACGAACACTGATCTCCTAATTTTTAAAGTATATATATATATATATATATATATATATATTTTCTATGAATGTGTTGCGTAAGATAAAAAATATATACAGACAGGCATTATTTTTGTTCATTGTTAATCAC